>JAYMSW010002100.1:0-14523 GCA_036897725.1 Erodium texanum | reverse complement strand
AAGACTTATTTGGGGGCGGGAGCGAGCCCTTTTTATCCGATGATGCTGGAGAGTCCGGAGCTCCGGTGGTCCTTCATCCGCAAGATCTACGCTATCATTTCCGTCCAGTTGCTGCTCACGATCGCTGTTGCCTCCGTCGTCGTCACCGTTCGTGCGATTTCCGTCTTCTTTGTCAGTACCGCCGCCGGACTCGCCCTCTACATCGTTCTTATCATCGCTCCTTTCATTGGTACGATTCGTTGGAATTCAACTAAGGTTTTGTGTGTTTCGTGTTCGTGAATTTGTGTTTTTCTCATGGATTTGTGTTTGATTTTGCGGCAGTGTTGTGTCCGTTGTATTACTATCACCAGAAGCATCCTGTGAATTATCTTTTGCTCGGGATGTTTACGTTCTTCATCGCCTTTGCGGTTGGACTGACCTGTGCTTTTACCAGTGGTATGTTCTTCAAATTCTTGTTGTTTGATAGAGAATATGCAACTTTGTAACATATTTTGCCATTTTGATTTGAATCTTTGTATTTGCATTTTGGTAATGTGTAAAGGACTAGATGTTGATCATAATTCTTTATCATGGAGTATTCAAGTTGCATTTGATTTATCAATCATTATCATCAGAGTTAGGATTCACTTGATTCATTAATAATCACTATCCTTGGTCTGGGTTCAGTCTCTTATAAATGAACTCTTATGATTAGGTGAGGTACTTTCTATGTGTATTAGGATTCAAGATAGTTAACCAAATCATAAAGTGATGCATATGTAATCAGTGAACCTATATTTGAATATGAATCTAGTAAACTGTTTATTTGTCTATGATGATGTGGTTGAGTTTGAAAGGTCGGAGTATTCAAGTTGCATTTGATTTATCATCATTATCTTTGGTTACGGATTGGTTTGATTTATTAGTCATCATCCTCGGTTTTGGATTCATTGTATTATAAATGAACCCCTATGAGTAGGTGAAATATTTGTGTATGTGTATGTGTATGTCTTGACAATCAAATCATCAAGTGATGCATATTGTAATCAATGAACCTATACTTGAATATGATTGTGTGGGAACTGTTCATTTGTCTACAGTGATGGTTGAGTTTGAAAGGTTAGGTACTTCTATGTATGTTCTGTGAAGTATTTAGAGAATGCTTGTTTTGGTTTGGTAGACAATGAAAATGCAGTTTTGTTAGATATTCAATAATGTAACATTTTGTAACATTAACTTTAGACATTTAGGATTTTGAACAGATGTTTAAGAGACGAATTAATGGTGGATTGAAAAACATTTGATGAAATGAAATGGGTTTACTATATTTGTTTGATTTTCATGGCTTAGCAATTCAAATTAAGTTCTATATGCTTGACATTGTGGAATATACTACAGGGAAGGTTATTCTCGAATCTGTGATCTTGACAAGTGTGGTGGTAGTGAGCCTTACTCTGTACACATTCTGGGCGGCTAGGAGAGGGCATGACTTCAATTTCCTCGGGCCTTTCTTGTTCGGGGCTATCATCGTTTTGATGGTTTTTGGGATGATTCAGGTTCTAACTCTCTCCATCTCATCATTTGATTTCTTGCACTGTTAAATCACATAACGTATTTAGATTTCTTATATCTGTTTTGTTTTGGTTTCAGATTTTCTTCCCGCTTGGCAAGATCTCTGTGATGATCTATGGGTGTCTGGCCTCCATCATATTCTGTGGGTACATAGTATACGACACGGACAATCTGATCAAGCGATACACTTACGACGAGTACATCTGGGCAGCAGTATCCTTGTATCTTGATATCATAAATCTTTTCCTTTCTCTGCTGACTATTTTCAGAGCTGCAGATAGTTAGAGATTACAGTCTCAACTGGTTACTTTCCTTTTCTTTGTTTTTCTCTAGAATTGGGACTTTGTGATATGTTGGTGTATAGTTCATTCAATGAAAGTGTTCCGTGGATATAATAAATGACATTACCTGCTTTAGAGGGAGTGTCAACTACAGTGTTACATTTCGTAATTGTGAATGACTTTGTGGTGTATAATGTTTGTAAATGCTAGTTCACTGACCAGTGCTATAACTCACGTTTGGTAGTTTAACCTCTCATAATATGTTCTTTAGGGGTGAAAACAAGCTTTAGTTTGTCATGGACTTGGTCCTAATGTTTTTGAAGAGATTTTTTAACCCGTTTTCCTTGATTAAGCTTTGACCTCTCTTTCTCTATAGATTAAAATTAAAATTAAGATTTTAGTATGGTATCCTGCAACTTCAATTCTCTTTTCTTGTCCCAATCTTCTTCACTACGTTCTATCGCGATAGATTGAAACTTTCAAACTTAACCTTTCTTCCAAATGTTAACAAGCAGATGATTCACAGGAATATAGAGTAGAATGTGTCTTGTCTATTGTATCAGGAAAAGAAACTTCATAACCATCAGAGATTCAAAACACTCGTGTTTCAGAAAGTTCTCTGCTCTCAGATCGAAATGCAAACACTGCTCTCCATCATATCTGTAAATTCAAATGAAACAGTACTTATGAGATTCGAGGACTCTGTACGCGTAGGAAAAATAACTTCCCTGCCCGTCAACCCGGTGCTCCCAATTAAGAATCATATCAAAGCAAGTAACAATTGGACAAAGCCAAATGACAAGGATGGTGTCAACATCTTGAATATTTAAACCAGGATTGTATGAAAACCAGCTAACAGTTGGACAAAGGTAAATGACAAGGAATATTTAAACCAAATAGTCTCTATGCCAAGTAAAGTGATCATCCATATGATAGTGTTTCTTTATCAAGTGAACGAGTCTTTGTTAATAGAGGTCGTCTTTCTTTATTAAGTCAGTGGGACTTTGTTAACAGTTGTTCTGTTCAGATCAGATCAGATCCACACTTATAATCAGAACACAGACTGCAACACAAATTTCCTTCCTTCACTCTCACTCTCATTCATATTCAAATCTCTGTCTTGATTCAAAATAACAACTATGGCCTATTCAATCCTCTACGGCACAGTCCAGAATATTCTGGATCAATTAGCCTCCTTCGCCGTCAAAGAATTTTTGCTTGCTTGGGGTCTTGAATATGATCTCAAAAGGCTTAAGAAAACCTTGACTAGCATCTGTGCCGTCATCTCCGATGCTGAGGAGCAGCGGTTCACCAACCACAGGATCAGCCTCTGGCTTCGCCGCCTCCGAAACGTCTTGTACGATGCTGAGGATGCGTTTGATGATTTTGCCTACGAAGCTGTGCGATGGCAAGTTATCAGCTCTCGTGGTGGTACGAAGAGGAAGGTACGCAGTTTCTTTTCCAGCTCCAATCCCGTTGCTTATCGTCTCCGAATTGGTCATAAGATCAAGGAGATTAGAAGAAGACTGGATGAGATTAAAACTGACAAAGATGAGTTTAATCTGAGCGAACGGGTTGACCATGGTCGCCTCCAGCTCAGAGAGAGGGAGCTGACCAACTTCTTGGTCAATACTTTTGAAGTCATTGGAAGAGACGAGGATAGAGACAAGATTGTGGAGCTTCTCATAGACTCTGATGGTCATGATGTCTCTGTCATTCCTATAATTGGAACTGGTGGTATGGGAAAGACTGCCCTCGCCAAACTGGTTTACAATGATCAAAGAGTTGGTGACTGTTTTGATAGTAAAGTGTGGGTGTGTTTGGGTGATATGAAGAAATTTAATGTTAACCATGTCATCACAACTATTACCGGCCAAACTAGCGTTAATAACTCTAATTCAGAAGGATTAGAAAACGTTATTCGAGCCAAGTTTCAAAGCAAAAAAATCTTACTTATCTTGGATGACTTGTGGGATGCGGATCGTAGCAAATGGTTGGACCTCAAAGGAATGCTTGCAAGTAGCGCCAGAGGAATCAAGATTCTGGTCACGACCCGCGATAGATTCGTAGCTAGGTGTGTTGGTACTGTTCCTGCACATAACTTAGGAGGTCTTGATCACGAGCGATGTGTTTGTTTGTTTAAGAAACTGGCATTTGCGAGTGAAGATGAAGTTGACGAGAGTCTCATGAAGATTGGGGATGAAATAGTGAGGAAATGCAAAGGTGTTCCGTTGGCTGTGAGGACTCTTGGGAGTCTCTTGTTCTCGAAGCCAGACGAACGGCAATGGGTGTCGGTGAGAGACAGTGGAATATGGCAGATAGATGAGGAGCAAAACGATATTCTGGCCATACTGAAGTTCAGTTACGACCGTTTGCCTTGTCATGTGAAACTATGTTTTGTTCACTGTTCCATTTTTCCTGAAGATTATAGTATCAGAGGCTCTGAGTTGATCTCATTGTGGATGGCACATGGACTCCTCAAAGGGCATGATCCTGAATATGTTGGTAAACAGTATATCAATGAATTTCTCGCGAGAGGCTTCTTCCAAGATTATATTCCAGATAATAAATGGTCGGGTAGGTTTAAAATGCATGATTTGGTAGGGGACCTCGCACGTTCGTTGTCAAATGGTGAATTCCAAATTGAAGATGATAAGCATGAGAATGTTTCCCACAATGGTAGGCATGTGTGGTTCGACTATGGAAAGCAAGAGAATTTAGCAAACTCGAACGCTCATGTTCGAAGTGTGATTATACGCGGGTCTAGTATTGAACTGTCGGGGGATTTTTCTTCCAAATGCAACAACCTAAGGCTCTTGTGGGTAACTTAGTCAGAGATTGTTGAGTTTCCTAAGTGTGTGGGTTCTCTAAAATATTTTTGAAGTACCTCAGTCTACAAGGTTGCAAAAACTTGAAGAAGCTCCCAGAATCCATTTGCAAGTTGCATAATTTGGAAACTCTATCTCTATTGTTCTGCAACGAACTTGAAGAGATTCCGAAGAATATAGGAGAGCTGGTTAATTTGAGAAGGTTGGACCTGACCACAAGACAAAAGCATTTACCCAAGAGCGGAATTGAAAGTCTCATTTCTCTTCGATTTCTCGAGTTTTATGACTGTCCCAAACTGGAAACTTTGTTTGAAGGCACTCAATTACAGCTAAAGTCCCTCCGAACATTGATTGTTTCTTCTTGTTCAAGCTTAAAGTCCATGTGTCGGTTGTCAGGTTCTGCCAGTGAGCTACACTCATTACCAGCTTTGGAGATTTTAGAATTGTTCTGTGGTATTATAGATGATGCCTTGAAGTTCTTCCAGATCAGGCCCATCCTCGTATATTGGCTATCTTGAACAGCTAGAGACCTTGTCTGATTTGAATCCAGAATGCGCACACACCCTACAACACTTGAAAATCTATAATTGTGATAAGCTTGGAGCATTGCTAAAGTGGCTCTCCAATCTCAAATCTATCAGGACACTCAACCTTGTGAGATGTGACAATTTGTTGTCATGGAAAGCCTCGTTGCTCTACAGAATATAGAGATTGTACATTGTGGCCAATTGAGCCAGAGATGCTTGAAAGAACGAGGAGGGGAATGGTTCAAGATTGCTCATGTGTCCAAAGTAAAAAATTTCCAAGTCCTTCCTACCAATAGACTTGCGTAACACTAATTTGATATTTTCATGTTTTTCTTTTTGGTTTTCTTTGTGATTCATGATTGTTATTGTATCTTTAATATTCCGAAGTTTAAGACTTGTTTTTTGTCTGTTTTTTTTAAGGTGATGTTCCGTTTTAGGAACTTTGAATCTCTCTCATAGTCTAATTCTTCCATCTTCTATCGGGCATATGATCCACGAAAACCAGACACTAGACTTGTCTGAATCAACCAAGCCGCACTACTCTTGTATTTCAAACATCAATGGGAAAAGAAATATAGAGTAGATTGCTTCTTATATGTATAGTCAAAATTAATATTATATCGTTGGCAACAAATAATTGACACACCCTCCCAATTTTTTTCTCTCCACAAGTCAACTGCAATTACAGCTCCAACTGTACTTGATCTTTAGGTGGCCACGTTCACATTCCTACACTGGCGCTTTCTTTGTAATTTGTTTATCAATTTTGTCACTCGTTCGTTGAGTTGTTTTATTTAATTATTCCATTATCGCCATCAAGAGGATACGAAATTATTTTCTGAGTAGTGAATGAGCCTTGGTTCATGGTTGTCCAGTTCAGTTCAGTTCAGATCCACACTTGCAACACATACATTACCTTCCTTCTCTCTCAGACTCAGATCTCTGATCTTGATCCACAATAACAACATTATGGCCGACTCAATCCTCTACGGCAGAATATTCTGGATCAATTTGCCTCTCTGGCCGTGCAAGAGTTTTTACTTGCTTGGGGTCTTGAAGATGATCTCAAAAGGCTTCAGAAAACGTTGACCAGCATCCGCGCCGTCCTCTCCGATGCCAAGGAGCAGCGGTTCACCAACGACAAGATCAGTCTCTGGCTACGCCGCCTCCGAAACGTCTTGTACGATGCCGAGGACGTGTTTGATGATTTTGCCTACGAAGCTCTGCGACGGGAAGTTATCAGCTCTCGTGGTGGTTTCAAAAGGAAGGTACGCCGTTTCTTTTCCAGCTCCAATCCCGTTATATATCGTCTCCGAATTGGTCATAAGATCAAGGAGATTCGGTCAAGGCTTGATGAGATTAAAACGGATAAAGATGAGTTTAATCTCAACGAACGTGTTGACCATGGTCGCCTCCAGCTCAGAGAGAGGGAGATGACCAACTCCTTGGTCAATGCTTCCAAAATCATCGGAAGAGACCAGGATAGAGAGGAGATCGTGGAGCTTCTCATAGACTCTAATGGTCATTGTGACGAGGATGATGTCTCTGTCATTCCTATAGTTGGAATTGGTGGTTTGGGAAAAACTGCCCTTGCCAAACTAGTTTACAATGATCAAAGAGTGGTTGGTCATTTTGACAGTAAAGTGTGGGTGTGTTTGGGTGATATGAAGAAATTGGATGTCAACCATGTCATCGCAACAATTACGGGTCAAAGTAGCCTCAATAACTCAAACTCGGAAGGATTGGAAAGGGTCATTCGAGAAAAGTTTGGAGGCAAAAAATTCTTGTTCTGGACGACATATGGGATGCAGATCGTAGGAAATGGTCGGACCTTAAAGAAACGCTATCAAGTAGTGCGAGAGGAAGTAAGATTCGGGTCACCACCCGCGATAGTTCGGTGGCTCGGTGTGTTGGTACTGTACCTGCGCATAACTTAGGAGGTCTTGATCACGAGCAATGTGTTTCTTTGTTTATGAAACTGGCATTTGCGAGTGAAGCTGAAGTTGATTTGAGACTCATGAAGATTGGAGATGAAATAGTGAGGAAATGCAATGGTGTTCCGTTGGCTGTGAGGGTTCTTGGGAGTCACTTGTTCTCTAAGCCAGACGAACGTGAATGGATATTAGTGAGAGATAGTGGGATTGATGAGAAGCAAAATGATATTCTATCGATACTAAAATTTAGTTACGATCGCTTGCCTTCTCATTTGAAACTATGTTTTGTTCACTGTTCCGTCTTCCCAGAAGATTATGAGATTGCTGACTATAATTTGATCTCATTGTGGATGGCACATGGACTCCTCAGAAGGCCTGATCCTGAATATGTTGGTAAACAATATATCAATGAATTTCTGTCCAGAGGCTTCTTCCAAGATTTCCGCCGAGTTGCGAGATGGCGTTGTGAGTTTAAAATGCATGATTTGGTAGGGGACCTCGCACGTTCTTTGGCAAAGGACGAGTTCCAAATTGAAGATGCGAAGCACGAGAATGTTTCCCAGAATGGTAGGCATGTGTGGTTCGGTGATGGAAAACAACATAATTTAGCAAACTTCAATGATCATGTTCGAAGTCTGATATTGCATTGGCCTAGTGATTTACTTTCAGAGGCCTTTGTCTCCAAATGCAACAACCTAAGGTTCTTGTGGGTAGTTGAGTCGGGGATTGTTGATTTGCCTAAGTGTGTGCGTTCTCTAAAATATTTGAGGTGCCTCCATCTACAAGGGTGCTTTAAGTTGAAGAAGCTACCAGAATCCATTTGCAAGTTGCACAATTTGGAAACTCTATCTCTGTTGAATGGTGGGCAAGAGATACCGAAGAATATTGGAGAGCTGGTCAACTTGAAATGGTTGGCTGTATCCACAAAACAAAAGCATTTCCAGAAGAACGGAATTGAAAGTCTCACTTCTCTTCAGTTTCTCTGGTTTTATGGGTGTCAAAATCTGGAAACTTTGTTTGAAGGCACTCAAATACAGCTAAAGTCCCTCCGAACATTGATTGCTACCTATTGTCCATGCTTGAAGTCTTTGTATCGGTTGTCAGGTTCTGCCAGTAAGCAACACTCCTTTCCAGCTTTAGAGATTTTAGAATTGAGCTTCTGTGGTATAGATGATGCCTCCAAGTTCTTGCAGATCACGCCCAACCTCATGTCCTTGCATATTTGCTTGGGTCATCTGGAGACCTTGTCTGATTTGAACCCAGAATTCGTACGGACACTACAACACTTGAAAATCTATAGATGTGACAACCTCGGAGCATTGCCAGAGTGGCTCCCCAATCTCACATCCCTCAAAACACTCGAACTCCAAAACTGTTCCGGTTTGTTGTCCCTGCCACAAAACATGGAAAGACTCACTGCTCTACAGAATATTACCATTTTGAATTGTGGCAAGTTGAGTGAGAGGTGCAGGGAAGAACAAGGAGAGGAACGGCTCAAGATTGCTGATGTGCCAGACATAGAGATTGAATAAGCTGCACCTACTGATATACTTGGTAACACTGATTCGATTCTTTCTATGTTCTTCCTGATTGTTATTGTACCTTCAATATTCGTGAGGTTTAGGACTTGTTTCGACTGTTTTTTAAGGCAATGTTTCATTTTATAAACTTTCTTTCTAAATTTGAGTCTCGAATCTTATCCAAATGCAGATTTATTTACTGTTTGTGAAAAACATCTTAACATTTTCATTTATCAGTTTGATCTTTTAAATGAATCGGTTCTAATGTGATAACTTAACTTGATCATGTTAGATGAATGTTCTTATAGATTATCTTTTAAGCGAAGTCTTATTCTATATATTCATGTTATTAACCCTAAGTCAGTGTAGGTAACCTAATCTATCAATTATGCCTAACCAAGCCAGGGGAAAAATAGATCTTGTTTTTCCTATGCTCCAAAAAGAGATCTCTACTTACCTTATTTTCTCCATAATAAGGTCGGTGGCATCATAAGGGAAAGGTTGAGGTCTTGGAGTGATCAACGGCAATGTGGAGGTAGTTGAAAGAAGATAAAAGATGGTTTTTTACCCTATATCTGTAATAGTAATAATTGTATTGTTGAAACTTGCTTAAACATAAATAAAAATTTTCGAATTTTACATATACGCGAACGAATGTATGAGTTTTAGATTGTTCCTTGAAACTCTCGGAAAGGCAAGCTTGGAGCAAGGTCATTTCTTAAGTCTTTTATTGATAACGAAAAGTTGGTCACTCTTGTTGTAGATTACTAATTTGTATTGAGAAATACGCGGTTACTCTTCATTTTTCAACAACACCTGCAACAGGAAATTAATCTTGATAAAGTAACATGAAAAACAAAAACTAGGCAATTTAGAGTATGGTTATGATGATGTTTTGATAAAAGATCTAACCTCTCATGTTCTGTGAAGATAAACAGAACAAATAATTGACAGACCCTCCCAATTTATTTATTTTTCTCCACAAGTCAACTACAATAAAAGTTCCAAGCTGTACTTGATCTTTAGGTGGGCACGTTCATATTCCTAAACTGGCGCTTTCTTTGTAATTTGTTTATCAATTTTCTCACAAGTTCGTTGAGTTGTTTTATTTAATTATTCCACTATCTTCATCATGAGCATAAGAAATTATTTCCTGAGTAGGATGTTAAGTGAATGAGCCTCCATTCATAGTTCTTCAGTTCAGATCAGATCCACACTTTGCAACACATACATTTCCTTCCTGCTCTCTCAAGACTCAGATCTCTGATCTTGACTCACAATAACAACATTATGGCCGACTCAATCCTCTACGGCACAATCCAGAACATTCTGGATCAATTAGCCTCTCTGGCCGTGCAAGAGTTTTCGCTTGCTTGGGGTCTTGAAAATGATCTCAAAAGGCTTCAGAAAACCTTGACCTCCATCCACGCCGTCCTCTCCGACGCCGAGGAACAGCGGTTCACGAACCGCAGGATCAGGCTCTGGCTGCGCCGCCTCCGAGGCGTCTTGTACGATGCTGAGGACGTGTTTGATGATTTTTCCTACGAAGTTCTGCGACGTCAAGTTGTGAGCTCTCATGGCGGAACCAACAAGAAGGTACGCCGCTTCTTTTCCAGCTCTAATCCCATCGCTTATCGTCTCCGAATCGGTCATAAGATCAAGGAGATCAGGTTAAAACTCGATGAGATTAAAACCGACAAAGATGAGTTTAATCTCAACGAGCGTGTTGACCATGGTCGCCTCCAGCTCACTGAGAGGGAGCTGACCAACTCCTTGGTCAACGCTTCCGAAGTTATCGGAAGAGACAAAGCCAGAGAAAAGATTGTGGAACTTCTCATAGACTCTGATGGTCATGATGTCTCTGTCATTCCTATAGTTGGAATAGGTGGTATGGGAAAGACGGCTATTGCTAAACTAGTTTACAACGATGAAACAATTAGTAAGCATTTCGGTAAAAATAAAATGTGGGTGTGTTTGGGTGATATGAAGAAATTCGATGTCAACCATGTCATGGCTAACATTAACAGTCAAACTAGCCTCAATAACTCCAATTCAGATGGTTTAGAAAGGGTCATTCAAGAAAGGTTTCGAAAAAAAAAATTCCTACTTGTCTTGGACGACTTGTGGGATGCGAATCGAAGCAAATGGTTGGACCTCAAAGGAATGCTATCAAGTAGTGCGAGAGGAAGTAAGATTCTAGTCACAACCCGCGATAGATCCGTAGCTAGGTGTGTCGGTACTGTCCCCGCATATAACTTAGGAGGTCTTGCTCACGAGCAATGTGTTTCTTTGTTTAAGAAACTGGCGTTTGCGAGTGAAGCTGAAGTTGACAAGAGTCTCATGAAAATCGGAGATGAAATAGTGAGGAAATGCAAAGGTGTTCCCTTAGCTGTGAGGACTCTCGGGAGCCTCTTGTTCTCGAAACCAGACGAACGTGAATGGATATCGGTAAGAGACAGTGGCATATGGCAGATCAATGAGGAACAAAATGATATTATAGCCGTATTAAAGTTCAGTTACGATCGTTTGCCTCCTCATTTGAAACAATGTTTTGTGCCCTGTTCCGTTTTCCCAGAAGATTATGAGATCTTTGGCTCCGAGTTGATCTCATTGTGGATGGCACATGGACTCCTCAAAGGGCATGATCATGAACATGTTGGTAAACAATATATCGATGAATTTGTTTCGAGAGGCTTCTTCCAAGATTTCATTCCACACGAGACACGTATGGGTATGCTTAAAATGCATGATTTGGTAAGGGACCTCGCGCGTTCCTTGGTACAGGATGAGTTCCAAATTGAAGATGCTAAGCACGAGAATTATATTTCCCAGAATGGTAGGCATGTGTGGTTCGATGATGGAAAACAACATAGTTTAGCAAACTCCAACGATCATGTTCGAAGTGTGATTATACACCGGTCTGGTATTGAACTTAACGAGCCATTTTTCTCCAAATGCAACAACATAAGGTTCTTGTGGGTAGTTGGGTCAGAGATCGTTGAGTTGACCAAGTGTGTGGGTTCTCTAAAATTTTTGAAGTGCCTCAAGCTAGACGGTTGCCACCAGTTGAAGAAGCTTCCAGAATCCATTTGCAAGTTGCATAATCTGGAAACTCTATCTCTATTCTTATGCACCCAACTTGAGGAGATACCAAATAATATAGGAGAGCTGGTTAATTTGAAACAGTTGACTATAACCACAAGACAAAAGCACTTACCCATGAACGGGATCGAAAGTCTCACTTCCCTTCAGTTTCTCCAGTTTAGCGAGTGTCCGAATCTGGAAACTTTGTTTGAAGGCACTCAAATACAGCTAACGTCTCTCAAAACATTGGTTGTTTATTTTTGTCAAAGCTTGAAGTCTTTGTGTATGTTCTCAGGTTCAGCCAATAAGCTACGATCCTTACCAGCTTTGGAGATTTTAGATTTGGGGTTCTGTGGTATAGATGATGCCTCCAAGTTCTTGCAGATCACACCCAACCTCGTGTCCTTGAAAATTGCCTATCTTGAACAGTTGGAGACCTTGTTTGATTCGGATCCAAAATGCGCACACACACTACGACACTTGAAAATCCATGGATGTGATAAGCTCAGAGCATTGCCAAAGTGGCCGCTCACACGACCAACGTAAAATTTAACTAAGTCACATCTACTGATATACTTAGTAATACTAATTTCATTATTTCTATGTTTTCTTTATGATCCGTGATTGTTATTGTATCTTGAGTATTCTGTGATGCTTTTTTATTAGTAATGGAGCAATAAATTTGTATGCAAATATAGAGTAAATTGCCTATGTTTTCAAACAAATGATTCATATAAATGATTAGTGCAAAAATAACATAACTAATGTGTACATACAAACGGGGGAAAAGAAACACATAGCGCGGACAAAAGAAAACTAAAATGATTTGTACAAAAATAACAGAGCTAAGGGATTGTCAATTATACAGTGTTTCATTGTGTAATTGTGAATGTCTTAGACCTATAATGGTTATATATAAATGATATATCACCGAGTAGTGCCATGAATCACGTTTTGGTGTTTTCTTGAAGTAAACCTCTCATAATCTCTTTTCTACGAATCAAATCCAGCTTAAATTTGTAAGGTGTGGGCTCAGCTAGAATTTCTGACAGCTTTTTGAACACCTTTTCTTTCAAGATAAAGATTTTAGCCTCTCTTTTTTCAAAAAGATTTTAGCATGTAGGAACTTTAACGTCTATTTTTTTTTTTTTGATACAACTTTAACGTCTATTTTATTAAAGAAGCTTTTCATTAGGTTCTATCGACGGAAGAAGCATAGAAAACACCTTGAGTCCATATATCATACTCTCTCTGGTTTCTGTACTCGAACTCTACTGTTCCTCAGTTCTCTGTTCTTAGGGTACACATAATCCCATCCATTTCTCACGAGTGGATTCAGGAAGATTCGAACACCAAATCTCTTACTAAGCAGTACTCACTAATCATTAATCAAAACATAAAGTTTCAAACTCGAAACTATTTAAAACGACTCTTTTTTAAAAATAAAGGGGTAGGAAAAGCATGAGAACCAGACTAGTGGGAAAGGAAAAGTGTTTAGAATCGTTGTGTGATTTCATTGTGGTTTAAAGCGAGTTCAGACAAAGACTAATGGGGTAGGAAAAGTATTAGAATCGTTGTGTGATTTCATTGTGGTTTAAAGTGAGTGTGGACGAAGACAGTGAGGGAGTCTTTGTTAATAGTTGTTCAGTTATCCACTCTTAGAACTCGAACACAGCCTGCAACACATATATTTCCTTCCTTCTCTCTCGGATTCATATCTCTGTCTGGAATCACAATATCAACTATGGCGGATTCAATCCTCTACGGCACGGTTCAGAAAATTCTGGATCAATTAGCCTCCCTAGCTGTAGAAGAATTTTCCCTTGCTTGGGGTCTTGAAAATGATCTCAAAAGGCTTAAGAACAACTTGACCTGCATCAGGGCTGTCCTCTGTGATGCTGAGGAACAGCGGTTCACGAACCACAGGATCAGCCTCTGGCAGCGCCGCCTCCGAGATGTCTTGTACGATGCTGAGGACGTGTTTGATGATTTTGCCTATGAAGCTCTCCGACGTGAAGTCATCAGCTCCCGTGGAGATATCAAGGAGAAGGTACGCCGTTTCTGTTCCAGCTCCAATCCTATTTCTTATCGTCTCCGAATGGGTCATAAGATCAAGGAGATTAGAAAGAGGCTGGATGAGATTAAAACTTACAAAGATGAGTTTAATCTCAACGAACGTGTTGACCATGGTCGCCTCCAGCTCAAAGAGAGGGAGCTGACCAACTCCTTGGTCAATGCATCCGAAGTCATTGGAAGAGACAAGGACAGAGAGGAGATTGTAGAGCTTCTCATAGATTCTGATGGTCATGATGATGTCTCTGTCATTCCGATAGTTGGAATTGGTGGTATGGGAAAGACTGCCCTCACGAAACTTGTTTACAATGATCAAAGAGTTTGTGACCATTTCGATAGTAAAGTTTGGGTGTGTTTGGGTGATATGAAGAAATTTGATGTTAACCATGTCATGACAACAATTACCGGTCAAACTAGTCTCAGGAACTCTAATTCAGAAGGATTGGAAAACTTTATTCGAAAGGAATGCTATCAAGTAGTGCCAGAGGAAGTAAGATTCTGGTCACGACACGCGATAGTTCGGTGGCTATGTGTGTTGGTACTGTTCCCGCATATAACTTGGCAGGTCTTGCTCATGAGCAATGTGTTTCTTTGTTTAAGAAACTGGCATTTGCAAGCGAAGCTGAAGTTGACGAGAGTCTCATGAAGATTGGAGATGAAATAGTGAAGAAATGCAAAGGTGTTCCATTGGCTGGGAGGACTCTTGGGGGGCTCTTGTTCTCTAA
>JAYMSW010002099.1:0-14525 GCA_036897725.1 Erodium texanum | reverse complement strand
TCGGGCGGGGGGCACAGCCGTCGTCGCCGGCGGTGTGTTTATGCTGTCAGTTAGGGTTTCAGGGCGGCGAAATGTGTAGGAATTGCCAGATCACTAGAAATGGTATTATTAGATTCATTAATTAATCAATTTTTAATTTAATTAATGTATTTACTTTACCTACCCATTTTATCTCTATTTTTTTACTTGATAGAGCTTATTACATGTCAACGAAGATCACATTCAAATTCTTGGACTGTTGGTTAAGTTAATGCAATCTTACCATTCTTTATTTTTTACTTGTAACGAATATTACAAATTTATTTATCGATTTTGAAGGTAAAAAGAGTTAATGAAAGAGTTACAAAATTTGATGTTATAAATTTATAATGTATATATTATTGATTAAAAGATAAAAATAACTATCTAAGAAACAGCCGATAACCAAAATCAAACTAAATCTTGATTGTGTTGCATAAGTTTCCATACTTTCCTAATCTATTACTAATTTGCATAACAGCCTAACTTCAATTTTGAGTACATTTATGCATAGCTTCTTGTTCCAAACCAAAATCTAAATCACCATTTCCCATACTTGTTCTTCTTTCGTTCAATTTTTTCTTCAATCATGTTATAATTATTACTCTAATCATTTGTTAAATCTCGAGTTCTTCAATAATAAGTTATTGTTTTTTATTTCACTTTACACAATAATAATAGATCTATATATATCTTATATATTTATGATCTTGCTAAATTAATTTTTTTGAATCAAAATGATAACTCATTTCCTCCATAAGTGGGCCTAATCTCCCTAATAGTAATAGTACCCACATTTCCCATATAACAAAGAAGATGATATATATTTGCCCTAATCACAACAAGGTGAAGAGTGTATGGTTGAGCAAATTAGCAAAGAGGTTCTAGAAGGTGAAAAAGAAAGAATATGATAAGAAGTTTGGTAGAGCTACCAACCATGAAGATGATCACATGGGAGATAATGATAAAGAAGCTTTATGGTATCTCTCATTTCCATGTATATGACATGATGGGCCCATAAAGTATGGTAGATCTCTTCTTCCAACTGCATATGTACCAAACTCCCTACATTATTGTATTTACTATATTGTTTCTTACCCTCACCTAATTCTGTCCTTTTCATATTGCTATATGCTATGCTCTCTATTATTTATTGGAGTATGGCAAACCCTTTCTTTATTATTGTTTTCATGTGTATTGCCTCCCATTTTACTTTCTTCTTTTAGCAACATAGACTGGTATAATTAGTAAAATGAAAAGTAGTAGGTTAAATTTTGTTGCTTGAGAAATAGAACCATCTAATTCAATTTTGTTCAAGTTTTAATATGATGTTAGAGTTGGTCGTTTTTTGGTTTATATTTCCATAAACTGACAAGTATGTATATTAGATTCATTCACATACAAAATCTTATATAATATGAAACTTTCTAATTCAATTTATATGTGAAGAAGATGTTGGAGTCTCTTCCTATAATATGCATATCTCAATCATCACCGTTATCGTGATAACAAACAAATAAAATGAACATGGTTAAAAAACAATAAAAGAGAACACCTAAAAAACTATTTTAATATTACGCGATTTGTATAAATAGTAGTCCAAATATATCTTCCGTATCATAAACTAACTATAAACTTTTCATAATGTACAAAAGAAAAACAAATCATTATAACTCGGTCAAGTTTAAGTGTGAATTATCCAAAATACCTTTAAAGATTTTTGCAAAAACTAACCCCCTTCTATCTGGTTTTGCAAGAAGTAAACCAAACTAACCTTTACTATTGGGTTAGTATCTGCAAAAAAAAAAAAAGTCGACAAATTTAACGATTTTATAACATATGAAGAAAGAAATAATTTGTAATTAGTTTGTCACATGAAAATGAGTTTAATTGGACTAATAACAGTACATGAAAGTTAGATCAAGATTTGTTTTTGGTGCTTTTCCCAACTATAAACAATATGATATATTCTTTATGCTATGAGTTGGGCATAATGTTGTGAGGTTATTCATATATAAAAGCAAACAACAAGGTAACATGAAACATATGCCATAAGAGAGAGAGAGGGAGGTCAATGAAGAAGAACATGAGGAGGTGGATGAGGAAGGAAGGTATGGTGGGTCATAGCTTAATTATTCTCCAATTGCAATATGAATATAGTAAAGTAAAATGGAATTTAGGCATCAATGTTGATTGGAGGAGAGAGAAGGAAACATGTGATGTGTTTATGGAAGTAGGTAACCGAATCTCTGATTTTGGGTTATACTAATCCTAAAAGGGATTTAACAGTTTGTTAGTTAAAGGTTTGGTGATGAACAAGATGTCATGTGCACTTACAGTGAGATTAGGTGCCATTCTCATTCCAACCATTAATTTATGGCAATGGCAATGCCTTTTTTATATTTCCTTAAGCCACCCAAACATGACCCACTTTACTACTATTCTTCTCAAGGGGGTCTCCAAATTGAAAAATACACTTCCATGAAGAAGAAAAAAAATGTTAGAGAATGTTTGGAATTGAACAGATATGATGTTTTTGATCCAATCAAAAGTCGTAAATATATAATAAATTATGATACGATCGATAGTCTAGATAACCATACTCTTCGTTAATATATGATATTGAGTGAATGGACCCGTTGCCTTCTTTAATATTTTTTGTATGGTAATTTTTTGTCCCTATGTCCAAATTATTAAATGATTAGATGATTGATATGATAATCAAGCTCTTTCAAAAAGATCTTCTAGTAGTCTAATGGGTACACATACTTGATCAAATATATTGCTTTTGCTTGCTAAATAAGCTCTTCTTTAATTTGAACCTATTATTTAAGCTTAGACGTCAAGCCATTCATCTGTGACCTGTCTTTTGGGCCACACACATACTTGACCTTTTAATTATCTCTCTAGGTGATCTTCATATAGTCAATGTTTTCACTCATATATGCTGTCCCTAATTTCAACTCTTAATTGTGTGATTATCGTGTAAGTTATTAATTCATGATTGTTTAAGAATGAGCATGTTCATTTATGATGCACCTGTTGTGCAAGTTTAAGCAAGTGGGTTCACATGTCCAATATCTGGATACTCCGTATTTTTAAGTTTTGATTTATCTAAAAAGAACTTGAACTGATAAGTAGAGACGTAAAATTTAAACTCTTGTGTAGATTGGACTTTAACATAATATCAGAACTTGGTTTATTTATATCCGATCTTTTTTATATCATTCAGTTCTTAGATTAGAGACCTACGATCTACGTGTAAATATGGCCAAAAAGTGAGAGGAGTGTAAAGGTTTTACATCAAAAAGATATGGATTCATCTATATCACTTGATAAGCAAATTACAACTTGATTTTAAAGTATTTGATACATATTCAATTGATGTGTTTGGAGTTACTTAATGAACCTCCCTTATAAGTAGTTTAATTAGTTGAGTTAGAAATGATCATCAACAAAATAATACAACGTACGGATTTGATATATAAAACATTAGATAGATAGGTAGAGATGTAGATTAGCAGCAAAGGGAGTAACATGCACAAAACACTTGAGTAATGGCTTACCTAATCTCCACAACCTGTGTTGTGCTTGTGCCAAGTCATATATGCTCCACTCTTAATTAGGTTGGTTGGGCTGGATTGGATTGGGAACAAAGTTTTGGCACGTGATTGCAACTTCAACATTAGGCTTGCAAGAATTTTGAATTGAACTGTAGTAAGTTTTTATAATCATAAACATATAACGTATGGTCATAATAAAAAAAAAAAACGTCTCACAAGTCCGAATCAACACGACTCTAAAATCTGAATAATGTACTTCAATCTAAATTACTAACTTATTAGATAAAGGGTTTTAGTCAACTTTAACGTTTTTCAACTCTATATGTACAATATTGTTTAATATGTTTACAATATTGAGTTTGTAATCTATTTAGATTTTTTTAGTCGTTAATATAAATTTTTCACATATAAAAGTAGATTGGAACTATCTCAATATAAATGAAGTGACTTGGTAATATATTAACTGGATTCTCCATCTCATAACTTACTTAGTTTTTGATAAGATGATAAAGATTAGATAATCAATACCTAATGTAAGATTAAGATGTGGAAAATGAAAACTCAAAACCTTATCCAGAAATATGAGAGAGAGAGGGAAAGGGACATGTATATATGGCAAGTTGGTGGAATTGAGAAGATAAGAACTAAAGGAAAAGGGATAGATAGATATTAGGTACAAAAACACATGCAATGCCATAACTGCATCAAATGAAAATACATATCTATTGGGTTTTGTTTTATTTTGGTGATGGTATTGGTATTGGTTGGTACCTACCTGATGTTACGTTCCGCAACTACTTCTGTCCCTTGCAATCAATCTCTCTCTCTCTCATTAAAATGTATCAACTATACATGTATAGTTACATGGATATATAAAAGATATGACTTTCTTGTACATATGGAGGGAGGCAGGCCACGTTACTCATAATTATGATTTATACTATGTATAATAGAGATACACACATTACATTATTGTAAGTAGATGAAAAGTCCACCAACCAGAATATACCATATTCATTATAACATCATCGGTTGAAATATGTCGACATTAATATTTAAGGTCGATTGATAAGGTTGATATGATACATGTATCCACTAATACTTTGATGTTATGTTAAGATCATAGGTGGGTCTGAAATAAGGTCACGTGCTGACCGTTATGTGCCAGCAAGACAAAACTTGTAATAACATGCTTCTTATTCTTACAACCTGGAACCCCCAAGTCACATGCTTTCACCACACAACTATTTAAATAATTAATTAATCAAACTCAAGTTTCGACCACTTCATTATGTCTGCCAGCAACATGCATTTAGAAAGACTCTAAACCGAGAAATGATATTGGGCCTCTTACAACTACAGGGCCCGATAATTCAGTCTGAATCTTCTATCAGATAGGCCCAACTTGTAAAATGCACTTCATTATAGTTGACTTTTTTCACATAATAAATAAAATTTTATATGTACATATATACATGAAATTTACAAAAGTCAATTATATGATCTAATTATATCTGTTTCCACCAGACATAAATCCTATCCAACAAATAACCCATCTCTTTGCTTCTATACCAATGGCTTGTGATGGATTATTCACAAACCACAGCCTGTTTGGAACAAAAGAAAAACAGAAAGATGATGTGTATTTGTCACAGCCCAAGATCAAATGATGGAGCATCCATAATACCAAAACGTTGCATAGCCTGTTTGGGAGGAACCACCTCTGCCTTTTGTGTAGCCATCTCTGATCTCTGCTTCAGAAGCAAGGTAGCTTCTGCCTCGACCGCATCAAGATCAATGCCTTCATAAAATAGATCATCACTAAATGGGTCATCCTTTAGTTCGGTTTTCTGAGCTTCAACCTGCTGGAATGATTCTTTTTCGTGAGACAAGAATTGTTGCTCCAAGTTGATTGCTGGAATGTAGCCTGGTTGGAAAAAACTCAATTTTCTTTTCCGGTTTTCCATCGTTTCATTTCCTCCTGTGGAAATGTTGATTATACCCGGTATGGCTTCTGAACCAGCCCTATTTGTGTTTCTTTGATGAGATTCAGAATTCCTAACATGAAACTGATCGGTAGAGCCAATTTGAGGTGTCTGGAGAGAATATGGTGTCTTGCCTGAGGAACTACCACCACTAGCTTCACTTGACTTTGTAATAGCTGCAGAATCTGGACTATTTGTAGCATAACAAGTTGGTAGCCTCACCACTGGGGATTGACTGAGCAAAGATCGCCTAGTAAAATGACAGAATCAGATAAAAACATTTAGTGGTGAAGGATATAACAATGTTCCAGTCCAATCATTTAAAACAATCATAACTAATAAATAAACAAGATAATTGTACCAAAGCTATTTAAAGTACTCATAATTCAAGTTAAACATATTGTTCAATTAAAATTAGTGTTCCAAACTTTCACTCATAATTGAATTTAGTGGATGATGACTTGAGAGGCCCAATTTTACTGACAAAAAACAATCCTACAAATATCTCTGAGCATTCATAGATAACCTCAGTTTCTATTTCTGGCACCCCACGTTCATATCAGAACGCGAGAACAATGTCTGTACCTATGTAAGGTTTTAAGCTCTTGATTCGTTAAACTAGTCAAGTTTCGTGCTTCAAATAGCCTTGTATTGAAGACATCAAGAGAGAGAGAGAGAGAGAGACCTGTAAACAGCCATCATATCAACTCTGCTAGAATCAGCTTGAGTGCTTGCTGCTGACGGATTTATTCTGTCATCAATGAAGCTATCCTCATATGAATTATCGTCTAGATCACCTTCATCATCGTCAGATACTTCAGCTTCCAAAGAAACCCTATACGCAATGGAGAAATTAGTACAAATTCAATATAGTTTACCCAGGGAATATTATTCTTGCCATATTCTGTTCAATATACTTTGGTAGCTTGTATACATAGATTATGATCCTGACAAACTTACTCAGCTTCCTCTTCAATAAATACTCTGGCAGTGTCACTTCTCTTCTTTTTACCTGATACAATAACAAAGGTGAATTTTTTTTAGGTAACTCAATGAAGAAACTTGTATACTAGCTAGAAGCACAAATCCTATAGGGCACGATAGGATTCTGTTGGTCATAGCGTTTGAAAACAGTGATTTCTGTTACCTCTACCATTCTTATTTTGGATTGGACTTGAATGAGGTAAAGATCCGGCCGAGTTTCCCATGGCCACAATAGAGTTTTCTTTGATACTTTTCAAACCCCTATTATTTTCACAATCTCCAATCTTGCGTAATCTTTTAAACTTGGGGACTTTCTTAACACTTTCTGACTTGTCTTCAGAACTCAAATGCCACTCACTGCTACAGCTATTTCCAACATTCGCCAAAGGAGTTCGGGTTTTTTCAACAATAGGAGAAGCAGAGGTATACCCTCTTCTCCGACCACTATTTTTCGTCTGAAAATCTGGTGTGTGAAACCCATTATTAACAGGGGTAACCAACATACTCCTTTCCATTGCAGTGCTGTCTTCTACAATGACATTTTCCTTCTGCTGTGGAATAGTATACGTTGTTTGCTGCTCAGTGCACAATTTGGCTGGTGAAACGGGTTCTGCTCCAAGAAACAAACCTCCACCTTCACCTTCTGATAGCCCTACAAAAGCCAAGTTAATGTTTTCATAAATTTATTACCCAGTGACATAGAACCCAAACATGAGTGGGGTAAACACACCAATCCTAAGAGTATACTTACATTTTGGCGAAGAATATTGGTCAATGTCATTGGCAGGAGGGGACTCAGGAACAACACCACTCTCAATAAAATTAGTAAGACGAGGACTGAGCTCAATATCTCCGAAGTCATTGCCATAGTCATCAGCATGCACATGATTTGTCCCACTAGTGCTCTCCCCATTCAATCTTATTCTCTTTGAAACTGGAGTCTCTGGAATTCTCTCCACCTCATGCAGAGTTTTCTCTTGCTGTGAATCAGAATCAACTGGTTCTGATAATGCTGCATCTTCATTCAGTGTGCACCTTATCTGATAAGAAGTTTCCAGTTCTGCAACATCTTCGGCATGTGTGATTTGCTCATGGTAGTCCTTGGCTGAAGTTCTCAAATGGCAGGAATCTCGCTCCGAGCAATTTTTGAACATTGTTCTGGTTCCACTTTTATCTTTCAAAACTGAAATTTCTTTGAAAGGGAGTGAAGGGACATAATGTATTTGAACCTGTCCAAGTTCATTAACAGATACAAAATCTGAACCAAAGATGTAGGAATGCACTGGAGGATTGGGAGCATTAATTTCAGGCATACTATGCTTCTCCTCTTGTAAAACCCCTCTAGGTGATACTTCATAATCAGATGTTTCTCTTTCCGATTGTTCATCGAGGATATTGTCAAAATATAGTGGATCTGTAAAAACAATACACAATTTTATAGCATTCCATACATATTCAATGCAAATAATCATTAGTTTGTCATAGATTTTGTTTAACAGTACCTTTCCCAACATCCATTTCGAAATTTTCATCCACCAAGCATTGGCCTGAAGAGGTCTTGTTCTGAATACAGTATGCCGCTTCATCAGCAAAGATAACATACAAAGATAAACAAATCACAATAAAAACAAAGAAACAAATGGGAGCAAACCTCATCAAGGGGAGTCTCTCTGGATCTAGAAAAGGACAATCCTTGCAAATGTTGCATTGAGTCAATGAGCATCCCTGCTCTTGACGAATGCATTACTTTATGTACCCTAGAAGGTACTGACTGGGAGCTAGGAAAGGCAATAAGAGATGGTTTCCATGTGCTTCCACTATTAGATGGGAAGTATTTTGCAAGTAATTTATTCTCCACATCAGTTAGCTTATCGAAGATAATAGGTGTCTCAACAGCATGATCATCTTTCAGTTTCTTTCCACGAGGAACAAATTGATCGATTGCAAATTCAACAAGATGTGCTTCAGGTTTGAAGATATGAGGAATCTACAATAAAGCAAAACAAATTTTACAGCGTACAAACAAAAACTAAAACACAATTTTCAGAACAGGCTTATCTAAGAAAACTTACCATCCTTGGGCTAAGATGGAAACTGAAGCTGTTCACTCCTCCATTACGCATATGTTTCTTTATAGCCTTGTTAGACGACTGCTTTCGCATGTAACCCTTCATCTCTGACCCCTCACAAGCTAAAACTAGTAACACTTGTTAAGGAATTAGTTTTAAAAGCCTTCAAAGAAAAACAAAGCCAGTTATGTCCTCATAACTCATGCGTGACCTACACTAACTATAGGCAGAAGCCACATTGCAAAAAGGATATCAACTCGGCCATCATGCTTTCTTCCAGTTCTTCCCATGCGCTGAATCATCCTCAGAGGTGAAACATTAGCATCAAAACATATAACCAGATCAACTTCCATGATATCTAAGCCTTCTTCACCAATTGATGTAGCAACTATAACATTATATCCACCAGCCCGAAATTTCTGCAGCAGGGCAAGTTAGCCTATGCAAGGATCGAACAAGAGCAATAAAGAGAACAAAATTACAAAAAAATAAGTAACAATAATATAGAAGAAGAGGAAACATAACTACCTCCAGAACAGCCTGCTGAACTTTTTGTGACTGGCCTTTCAATGTTTTTCCTGTGAGAAAAATACATTTCATACAAGACCTAGATCAATTTGATTCTCATAAACTATATGTTTCATATAAGACCTAGAAACATGATGGAATAAAAACAAATGTTTTTAATCATTTAAATGTACTTAATGATCGAGCTTCTCTATGAAACCCATAATCAGTAATAAACAACAATAACAAAAGGAAAATCATGTTGCAAACCTGAGCTTTGGCCAATAAACTCGGTAGCTTTAACTAACTCTCCAATGGTTGCTAATGCATCCATTATGTCCCTGCATACATGTAGATAGAGTAATTTTAAAATTCATAATATGTAACAAAGACTACTAGTACCACAACTAAATTAAATCAAAATTCTCTCACCTGACACTTCCCCTAAAATTTGAAAATATGATAACCCTTGAGTTTTGTGGATTTTTAGATTCTGAAAGTAAGCAATAGTTAAAAATCAGTAAAATAGCATTAGCAATCATCCTTGTCAATATAAATTTGCATCAGCAAATGGGTGTGTCAAGATTTGAGCTTAGGACCTTGCTTGTATAGTCATTGTCAAATATTAAATTGGTGATGAATTCCTATTTCGCAAATACTTTAAAAATCATTATCAGCAAATGAGCTTCACAAGTTCAAGACACATCACCTTAACATAGAAAGTAGTGGTGTTAATAGTAGAATATTTATTCAATTCTAAGTAAAAGAATAGATAACAATCTAACGAAAATAGAAATAGTCGTTGGTTCACAAACTACACATCATTGGTTTATCACCAACAGATCCAGAAAACGGTTTTACATCTATCATGCCAAAGTAGACCCCCTACATTATTTCATACAACATCAAAGAGGAATTTCTAAGGTCAGAGGCCTTACTAAAATTTGTGTCTGCATTGCGGTATTTTAAACAAAATTGACCATTCAAGAGGCAAAAACTAAACAGCAACCAATGTACTTGGTCTGTAATTACTTAAAACACAATCAGGAGAACAGCAAAACTTGCTGTTACATCCAATTTGGACAAGTGAATACTCCGCTGATGTTACACCCAAAAAGAATTTACTTCGAATAAAGAATGTATTTTCAATTGTAATTGATAATAATTATTAAGTATACAAAAATAAAACTACAGAACAGCAGCAAAAAGAAATAATAGAAGTGGTGAAAGTCACAGTGGCATTTTGCAATAGAACAGAATGACATGCAACATACTGAAATGATCGATCAACACTTCTAACAGCTTTGACAATTTGGGATTAGGTGCACCATGAGACAAATTATGCTGCATCAAGTGCTTTGCTTGCATAATATCTTCATTTCTGCTCATCAATCTTGCAAAATACCTGCAACAACGAAACATAAGCACCAGCAACTGCACTTGAATGCTGAGCAAAAAAAAGAGTAATTGCACTTGAATGAGCAAAGAAAAACAAATATTTCAGTTTTAAGCAGATTGAATAAGCACTTCAGTTTTGCATCATCGCGATAATTCAATGTGCAAAGATACTGAAAATATGTGAATGCCGCCTAATTATTTCACAGAGAAAAATATGTATATCAACCAAAAAAAAATATTTAGTGGAACTCTCGGCCAATTAAAACACTAGTGTTCATATAAACTAGACATAGAACGGAATCAATTACAGAGGTATTGGACCTTCACCTGAAATTCTAAAGAAAAATAAACATGAACCGTTATTAAATAAAAAAGTTGCCCTGATCTGTTGAGAGAAGGGAGGCTATTTATTAGTAGATGTCTAACCATTTTAGCGCCCATTTTTCTGAGGAATAGATTAGGAGATTGCTCCCAATTGTTTTGGTTAAAGAAAAACAGCTACCAGTAGAAGGAATAATGTTGATGACAAAAAATTAAATGCTCAAGTAAAAAAAGAAAAGGAATATTAGGTTGAATTAGAAATCCAATTTTAGATGCATTATGTACAAAGGATCTTCCTATGTTATATTATACTATTCTTGACAATTAGTTAAAGCTGAAAAGATATTGCTCACTGTAATAATAATCCTGCTTATTATAAGGTCATTCATACTTCCATGAAATTTAGATGGTCAAGATTCCAAGAAGATCAAGTCTGAAGCAATAAAAGTAGCATTTATAGTGAGCAGGAAGAGTTCTGGAACAGATGTACAAACCCTTGTTTCAACTTTTCTTCTAGCATCTCATATGCTGGTCTTATCCCATGGCTTGAAAGTAGCTTACGGATGTGGTACATAGTAATGAGAGCTTGAAAAGATTTTTCCACTTCATCATATTTATTCTGGGGAAGGTTTGGTGGAGGCGCTTGACGAAATCGATCCCTTGAATTTAGTAACTCACATGGACTCAGCTGCCAAATGCAAAGATAATGCCGTAAATGTAAGAAAAACAGAGTATATTCGCGCCAGCGGTATAGTATGAAATTCACAACCATTATCCTGTGTTAATGTATGAAGAATGAATTGATAACAAGAGGCATGTGGAACACACATTTGTCCCTGAGCTGAACTAAGAAGAAACATGAGGAACATATACTAAGGGAATCCTTACAGTCTGATAGTCTCTGTTCTGGAGAACTCCAACAGCAAGAAGCCGGGAAGCATAGGGTCGTATTACTTCCAGTAGCTTGCTATTTATCTCAACAGCATCTTTCCCCATTGGAACCTAGTAATATTGCAAACAGAGATTAAACCGGCAATGAGTATAACTGCTAAATCAGTAAACCCATAAGTGACTAGCATATGAAGTACCTGAATCAATTCTAACTGTCTGTCGTGAACATATGGGCTAACATCAGGATCACTTTCATCGCGATATTCAAGTGTTGATATAAGTAAGTTGTCAATTACACGCTGGATAACCTGCTGCTTTGCTGAATAATTGCATTTTTACATGAGGATCTGTAGGTATTTTAGAAACTTTGAAGGACTACTGCTGCTGAGATAGTTACTTACATCCTGGTGTGGCAGTCAAAGCTAGTATTCTCAATTGCAATGGTACAGCCATCAACTACAAAATTCAAGCATTATCATTGCGTAAGATCCTTATATATATGTCCTCAGAGAACACACAGAACCAACTTCCATTGATCGAATTTACAAATAAACTATGAATGGTCAGAGATAAATGAGACAACAAACCTCTCGAACTGCCACGCAATAAGAATAATTTCCCATTGCACGATGAGCCTCATCAATCACCAAACATACCAGGTACTTCACCAGACATGTACCTAGAACATATTACTTCTTCAGCAAATTCCAGTAATGATGGGACATGCAAGTGAAAGTATTGTATACATAGTGGTGTGATACTTTTACCCCACCTACAAAGCACTCATTTTAAGTGAAACTTATACGTATATCTTTTAATGTTATAAAATTGAAATTAGCATGTAGGCATCTGTTGAAGAGTATTATCAAGTGCAAAATTACCTGCTAGGCATACATGAATGCAAAAATTCAATAGAAAAAAGGTGACCCAGTTAGAGCATTCCACTGTAGCACAATCTTCAATTTTAAAGAGAGAGAAATTCATGCATGACGCATGAGTTCAAAACTTTAAAAATAAAAATAAAAGAGAGAAAATTTTCAGCCCAACCAATATGCCAGTCAAAATACATTAATATATGGCTTAGAGATTCACCAGATTGAATATCTCTTTCCAGTACTTGAGGAGTGACAAAGAAAACTCGTTTAGTTTTCCAAAGACCTGCCCTTTTTGTAGGGTTAGTCTGACCTGTCATATCAATTGTCCATTCCTGCAATCAGTTTTATCCAAACTCACAAACTACTTCAATGGTTTCTCTGTCCAATGGATTGAAACCAAAACATGAACCCAAAACAGTTTCTTACTTGAGGTATTCCGACAATTTTATGGCATGCTTCTATCTGTTGCAAGACAAGAGGTCGAGAAGGAGCAGCAAAGACTATTTTCCCTGTCATGGAAATATCAAACATATTGGTCAAATTTCTCAGGCCTGCTTCTAGTCCAAAACATATCATATCCTTAAAGTTTTCAGGTAGTACATTAAATGATAAAACCATTTTGGAGAAGAAAAAATATTCCTGGTTTTAAATGAAGCCTAAATACACATGAACACCATATTGACCAGAATTTGTAACCACAAAAACAAATGTGTGAAAAAATAAGTTCACGCGTTATATTTTGATTATTTTCTCTTTTCAGGCTATAAACTAAATAATTACATGCAATACCTTCTGGAAACCACCTGAAGTAGTTATACATAACAACTGCAGCAATTAGAGTTTTTCCAAGCCCTGTAGGCAGGGCCACTAGTGTATTTGAAAATAGTGCTTTCTTGGTTATGTCAAATTGATAGTCACGGAGAGGAACGTTAGCTGCATTACAAATGAAAAGCCCAAAATAAGCATACTGTTATGTATCAGAATCTAGTTTGCATAGTAATCAATCAGTTGGTTCATAACTGAACTTCAATTGGCCTCCAGGAGCAAAAGCATAAGCACATAAATATGAAAATGAACAAGAATGAGATGAATAAATAAAGAAACTCATATCATGGTAAATACCAGCGAGGTTTTAGCATTTGGACCACTTGGTTAAGATGATCAAACTCCAATTCCAGCTTGTTCAATAAATTAGATTTTGCTGATTCATTGCCTAAACAACACTAGAAGTAATATAGAAGCAATTCAACAACAACAAAATGCAATGGTGTATTGAACAAAACCCATTTGCAAAACAACAATAGAGACTCGGAACCAGAATTGCTTCACAACAAAAAGTGATGAGAGAATAAAAATAGACAAAATGATCAGAACAACTGACCCAATACCTAAACCGGCCCATAATAAAACTCACATTTAGGCATTAGAGCAAAAACTATAAATAACCACATTAAAGATACAAAACCCAAAATGCCAGGTACACATGATTAGAGTAATTTGAGATAACAATTTGATGAACCCAGAAATTGTGTGTATGTTCTTGTGCAAAAAAGAATAAGAATTTCCATTAAGACAGTCCCACTCTGCAAATAATATAGATAAAACCACTGAGTTGAAAAGAGATTGTGAATACAAACTTGGGTATATCCAAGTCTTGGCAGCCTCAGCATCTATGTCAACAAAGCACCCTCTCTCATCATCACCACCCTCCTCAATCCTATCTGCCTCGATCAGATTCTCAATTGGAGGCCTCGGAGGAGCCACTCTGACGAAATTATCGAGTGTGGATTGCCGAGAAGTGCCCACCTTTTTAATGTTTCCCATAGACAACGTCGAAGAAGACGAAGGGTTTGCTTGATTCTGCAAACATGCTTCATTATTTGGGAATTGGAACGAACACCCACTTGGCAATGA
>JAYMSW010002098.1:0-14526 GCA_036897725.1 Erodium texanum | reverse complement strand
TCTTCCACGAATTCGCGTTGCAAAACAGCTGATTCACCGTTCACCAAATCAGGCCTAATGATCCAGAGAAAAGGGTGTTTGCTATTTGCAAGGCCAAGACCAAACTCGATAAGTTGTTGTGGTGTCACTGTGATTATGCTCCCAAAGTTGACATATATGACAGAGTTTGGCGGCCAAGAGTTGAGCCAACTGAGACACTCATCGTCCTCTTTCCATAGACTGTGTCCTATGGATTTTAAAGGGCTTTCTTTTGGCATGTCCTTGACCATCAATGGGAGAGGGCCAATGGCATAGAGTTGAGAGAACATGGATGAGAGAGCATCCAAAACATCACCCTCCAACGCATTGAAAGTGTGCACCATAACTGCAGATGAGGACTTGGAAGCTTTCTCTACTGCTTCCATGCATATGCTAAACAAGGGCTCATTTGGATCTGTCGTCCGAACAAAGCTTGGAAGATCCCTCAGGCGGATCTCTTTCATGCCCGGGATCCAGTCTATAACCTTGTCCAGATACCCATTTGTCAAATAGCTCTCATCTGCAGAGGGCACAAAAAATGAAGTCAAACAAGTATGCAGAAAGCTTTGGTTATGATATTTTCACAATTCTAATGTCATGAGGTGTTCTTATATGTACCAAATGTAACTATTATTTCAAGTACTGTACCATATATGGTATAACAACTGGTTAAACACTTGAATTTGGGTTTTGAAGATCTGGGTTCAAGTCTTAGTAGCAACAGTACCTTACACCTATTTCTTCACTTTTTTTCCAACTACTGTTGGGCTTCTATCTATTGGACCTCTCTTTCCAACCCTTGTCGGGCCTTTATCACAATAGGGTCAAGTGGTATTTAGAGCTTCCTTCTACCTAAGGGATGTCTCAAGTCCATAAAAAAGCATATATGTAAATGTATCAGCTAACTAGTTCTAATCCTTATACATGCAGTTATTACCTATCAGAAGAAGAAAAGAAATAACTCATTGACAGTAATTGGAGTGTTCTTGAAGTACCTTTGAGTGGTGTTAGGCCTTTCTCTCTCAAAGCATGCAACTGCTTAAATCCCATCACGCTGCAAGCCGAAAAGGTAAAGAACAATGTGATAGGAATCCCAAAATCTTCGGCGACAATGGAGGAGGCAAGGAGGAAACCATCTGAGACTATACAACTGACCGGAGGAACATTTGAGGTCACAGTGTTATTAAGCTTGGCAACAAGGTCACGAAATGGACCCAATATAGTCCCCTTACAAATCTTACACAGATCAATCAATTCCTGGGTGGAATCGGCTTCTGAAGGAGGAAGGCCGTCAGGAATGGCCTCAAATCTAAAGCCATCCAACCCATCAAGATAACGAGGGCCTCTGGATTTGAGAATGCGCCTGTGATTGAACTCTGTGTTGACGAAAGTTACATGGAAGCCTCTATGGTATAGTACCTTTGCCAAGTCCAGCATGGCCCTTACGTGGCCTTGAGCTGGTACAGGGATGCAAACGACGTGAAGCTTAACTGGTGCAGCTCCTTCTGGTTCCATTATCTCGGTTGCTCAGTCCTTGAGACAAGCTTGATAGCTTTTATAATACATGGTTGCAATGAGCTCTTTACAATTCTCACAGTCAATCTAGACTTATAGTTTGGATCATCTGGTAAAAGTTACTTACACCACTAGTTGGTCTTGCTGCATCATAGAGCTAAACCTGAAAATATGGTACCACAAGGACTTACTGGTACCTAGAAGTCCAGGAAAAGGAAAGAACAGGAGTGAAAGCTGTTGGTACCTAAAAAATTAAAAGGATAATGACAGAAATGTGTTGTATACTATTTTCGAAAATGACAAAATTACCTTTCTTCCTCTTGTTTGGATGTGAATTAAAATCTGAAAAATGACACACATTCCATCCTTCATCAACTAATTCCAGACACATAAATCAACTCATTCATCCTAACAATGAACCTGGATATCATATCATTGCCTAAGCAGATCGAGCTCAGGGGTAGTTTAGTCTTTTCGCCTGTTCTTTTTTACTCCGTTATAGATGGTGCAACTAAAGAAAGTACAGGGTAACAACTCACCACAAAATAAAGATGACAGTAACAACATGCAACCAAACTAAGGTACACAGCACATTTATGTCATTATCCCAAAATTAAACTCATTGTTGTGCATTCTGATATCAGCTTTGCTGGCAGAGGGCAAAGGCTTTTAAACCTTGAAAGCAATGTGTCCTGCAAGATAAGCCATTGAGTTGTGTTGAGTACATCAACTTAATATCGAAAGAAAAAAAAACTAGTAATACACTGTTGAGAAGACAATGAAAAGGAAAGAACAGAATTGGAAGCTATTGATACCTACAAGTCACCCATTCATTGCCGTGCATTCTGATTTCAGTTTTCTGGTAGAGGACAAAGGCTTTAAACCTTGAAAGAAACGTGTCCTGCTGCACAGATACACTGTTTAGTTAAGTACATCAACTTAATATCAGATAAAAGTATTAACACGCTGTTGAGGCGAAAACAATACTTTACTTGCATTAAGACTTTGAAATTGATCAAACACAACCTTGGGAAATGAAAAGCAAATGATTTTCTCAGTGTCTTTTCGATACAAACTCAAGAGGGTTCAATTGTTGTGTTTGTTGGACAAAAGAAATTGATCCACCAGCTCGTTCAATGCTATGGATGATGAACCATGTAAGCCTACAGCTTCCTCTGCCTTTCTCTTCCATTCCATTGCTTTGGTTCTCATTTTCTTCCCCTTCTCTTCCTCCATTAGCTCTCTCACGAGCTTCTCCACTTCACTTCTCTTGGCATTGCTATCGATCTCCAAACCGATCTCCCATTCCCTGCAAGTGAACCTACAATTTGTCTGTTGGTCACTGAAAAATGGCCAACAAAGCATTGGTACTCCGGCGGAGATGCTCTCAATAGTCGAGTTCCATCCACTATGGGTCAAGAACCCTCCAACCGAAGGGTGGTTGAGGACTTGCTCTTGTGCACACCAACTTGCCACCATGCCTCTTTCTTTAGTTTCTTCCACGAATTCGCGTGGCAAAACTGCTTCTTCTCCGATCACCAGATCAGGCCTAATGATCCAGAGAAAAGGGTGTTTGCTATTTGCAAGGCCAAGACCAAACTCGTTAAGTTGCTGGGGAGTCATGACAGTTACGCTCCCAAAGTTCACATAGACCACTGAGTTCAGAGGCCAAGAGTGGAGCCAATTGAGACACTTAGCGTCCTCTTTCCATAGGCTGTGACCTATGGATTTCGAAGGGTCTTCTCTTGGTATGTCTTCGACGAGTAATGGAAGAGGGCCAATAGCATAGACTTGAGAGAACATGGATGAGAGAGTATCCAAAACATCACCCTCCAATGCACTGAAAGTGTGCACAATAATGGGTGATGATGATTTTGAAGCTTTCTCCACTGCATCCATGGATAAGCAAAAGAATGCGTCATTTGGATCCGTTGTTTGAACAAAGCTTGGGAAATCCCTCAGGCGTATCTCTTTCATGCTTGGGATCCAGTCTATAACTGTGTTCAGATACCCATTTGTTAAGTAGCTCTCATCTGTTAAGGCACAAAAGGTGTTAAAATTAACACAAAGTAAACATTAAACAAGTATGCAATGGCTCAAACTCTTGTGATTATCAGAAGCAACCTGTACTAGTGATTCTTGGATTATGATTGAACAAAACCATACATAGTTTTCATATTTCCAATGTCTTGACTCATGATAAGTTTTTGTTTTTAGGAAAGACACATTAGATTTGTAAATAGAGAGAAGAATGAGGGTACATAATATGTCTGTTGCACGTAACTAACCCAACTTTAAACTTTTACATCCAGCTACTTAAACTTTCAAAACATTAGACAACTCCTTCTCACCTAAAAATAATGAAAATGCCCTTGACCTTAATCTAAAAAAAAACAACATTTTCTAGTCTTTTAAATAGTTTTATCTTTTAAGGAGTCTATTTACATCTCGAATCTTTTTTGAGATTAGGGTTAAGGGCATTTTCATCATTTTGTGACGAAAAAGAGCTGTGTAATTTTTAGAAAGTTCAGGTAGATAGCTAGATGTAAAAGTTTAAAGTTGGTATAGTTATGTGCAAAACATGTATAGTTCAGGATAGTTATCTGCAATTATCCCTATTCCCTGTACTAAATGCAACTAGAGTAACCATGTTTCATATTTGAAGTACTATGTATGCTATCTACAGTAACTCGTTGACAGTAATTTCAGTGAGTTTTGTAAGTACCTTTGAGTGGAACAAGGCCCTTGTCTCTCAAAGCACCAAACTGTTTATACCCCATCAAGCCACAAGCTGAGATGCTAAAGAACAGTGTAATTGGAATTCCAAATTCTTCAGCAACTATGGAGGTGACTGGGATGAAACCATCTGAGACTATGCAACTCACCGGAGGAACATTTGAGGTTGCAGAGTCATTGATCTTGGCAACAAGGTCACGAAATGGACACAACAACTTCTTGGTAACAATCTCGCACACATCAATAGCATCTTGGGTGGATTCAGCTTCTGAAGGAGGGAGGCCATCAGGAATGGCCTCAAATCTTAAGCCAAGCAACCCATCAAGACAACGAGAACCTCTGGATTTCAGAAAGCGCCTATGATTGAACTCTGTGTTCACAAAGGTTACATGAAAGCCTCTAAGGTATAGTACTTTTGCCAAGTCAAGCATGGCCTTTATGTGGCCTTGAACCGGTACTGGGATGCAAACGACGTGAGGCTTACTTGGGGAAGCTCCTTCTGAATTCATTTTCTCAGTTGCCCAATCCTTACTACAAACTTGCTTTTGAATGATTGTAGTGAGATCTTCAGTGTCCATGGAAGTCCACTTTTGAAATCTTCTTTACCTAATACAATTTACACCAGTCAGTGTGCTAAGCCCAGAAAATTACATGTATACTCAAATGTAGACAAGAAAGATGACATCATACACTAGAATGACTAGTATCTTTCAATATCTAGATTCTATAACGGAAGAAATTGATTTAGTGACCACTCGATAAACATCTTGGGGGCTCCACTCATTTTCTTGCCCTTTTCTAAACATACAAGCAACCCTAATGACATGTTTTTCTCGGCTTCCAAACACACACTTAATCACTATATTGCTCACTCAAATTGGTTAACATTTGTGAAACTCAATCCATGTCTAGTCTTAAAATATGGTGTATGGATTTCTAGCTAAAATCTCTATCTATATGGACTAATAAAACGTTTCATTAATGTCATATTTAAGGATATGCTAATCAAATCATGCTTTTTTAGATATTGGAGTAGACGTGCTATTGTTTTATTGGTTCCTATGAAGAAAAATTGCAGCCTCACACGTATCTCCAAAAGACCCATTTACAAAGGCACTCACATGGGTGCATCATGCTTTTGCCAGAAAGTGTCCCACAAGCATTGTTCATGTGCTTCAATTCATTTTATCTTATCTTGGTCACTGTTGAGATGGTTATTCCATAAAGAGCTATATATGCAAATAATAGCTATACACACCTAACAATGTTGACTCTTTAGATGTGGAGCTAGATCTTACACATCTAACATTGACGACTTTTTAGATGTGGAGCCCGATCTTAGGAACTAGAGTCACTTACATGTTTGAGATTCTTTGCCACTTGTACTGAGATCATGTCAGTTCTAGAATCAGAATCGAATATGAGCAACATGTAGAACTCTGAAAACTAAAGGGCAGTTGAACCAACCTTCAATAGCATCATCAACTATTAATATTAACATGAGAGATAGCAAGATGCTCTTTTAGGATCACATGGGAATTAGAAGAGAGACAAGGAGAATCTACTTCACAAGAATAGCAAAACATGGCCTACAAACTCCATCTACTCGTAAAAGCTAATATAGTTTCCATTTTTGGTAACCATTTCCAAATCAGAAGCAATTCTCAGTTCAAAATGTAAATAAAACATGTCAAAAAACTTAGTGAGAGAGAGAGGGAGGGAGAATCGCAACTGTTTTTCTCATGTGTTGAAATTGCACCTGTTTTTTTCGCACGTGTGAAATTACTCACACAGAGGCTCCTCTATATTAGGATATACTTTCTTGCATATATGCATACAAAAAGATTCTATCAATTTTCTGTTATATTGGTTCTGTTATTGAGATGAAGAGGAACTGCAATGTGAACCTTCAGTATGTTCCTAGTTCTAATTCTAAGAGTGGTGGCAATCCGAAATCAATGTAAGCTTATTGTTTCCATTTCACACTTTGCTATGGTTTTCTTTTCTTTTCAACCAAACGAACTATAAGCTCAAGTCCATGGCATTGATTCACTATCATTTTCTACATTAGGGATGATCTGTGGAATGCTAGTCATCAGCAGGTCACTATTTTCTATAACGGAGAGGTCTGTGCTTGCGATGTAACTGAATTTCAGGTAGGGAACAAGATTAATCATAGGATCAACTCAACTATGAGTGTAGACATTCTGTTCTGAACTAACCGGTTATGCTTGTGTTCGATGTAGGCTAGAGCAAAGATATGGCTTGCGAGCAAGGAAATGAAAGATGGAGTAAGCACTCCATTACCCAATTCAGCACCAGTCTCTTCACAGTCCTCATTACATGGAACTTCATGCCTTTCCATGAGGAAGTCTTTGCAGATGTTCCTACAAAAGAGAAAGCGCAGGATTCAGACAGCATTTCCAAACAACAAACCGTGCAAGAATACATAGATGCCATATCCTTTTTTCCTAGGAAAGTGTATCTTCTCAGAAAAAGGTCTATGGAACATGTTAGTACAACAATAAGAACTGGGGCAGTAGATGCTACTACTAGAAAGAACTTGCAATGAGATAAAGAGGAAGATTTCGAATGACACTCTAGAAGACTAGACGAGATGTAGAGTGACTTTGGTGCTTCATTTGTTCATCACTCAGCCACAAACTGAAACTATGTTGCAATCAAAGTCTTCAATAGAAACAAAACTTGCCCCCATTCTAGCTTTGATCAGCATTGCAATTACTCGAATTGGCATACTGAAACTTCAATTTCATATAGAAAGATAAAGAAGCTAAAGGAGAGTAAAGCTTCATGTTGACAAAAAGGAAGGGCTTTTCCATGTAAAGCTCGCATCATAGCACAGCTACTGAAAAGAAACCAACCAAACAAACAAACCAAATACAAAAAGAAAACACTTGATTTTTCACTATTGAACATAGAAAAGTGACCATTTTCATGATATACAACAAAACTGAACCAACGCATGAAGGATTTGCAGGAAAAGATCAGATTTTTTTCACCTCAGCAAATTTCAAAGAGAACAATCAAACACCCATGTTTTCTAATCATTCTCTGATCTCATTCCTTCCATAAAAGCAAACAGAGCTTCACTGAAACTTCATGCTCATGGTTATTCAAGAGCAATGAAAACAAATGCTATCATGTTCATCAGGAAAATTTCAGAGTAACATCACAAACCCGTGAATAGAAAGCTTAAGAAATTGATGTAACAAGTTTCAATCACACAAATCAACCAAAGTAAGTACCTATTTTCCCAGTAATCTGTAACACCCATCTGACGAATTTGACCAGGTTTACTGGGTAGAGCTCAAATGGTGTTAGCTTGAGCTTTTGAGAAGAAGATGACTCGGTGAGTCACGATTGAGTTGATTGAGTGCGAGTCGAAGGAAACGGTGCGTTTTGAGCATCATGTATCGGGTCTCTGAATTGGGTCCTTTAAATACCTACAGTGTCGCTGTGAGTCTCAGTCTCTGAACCCTTTGTCGCCGGAGAGAATCGGAGGCGAAAATGTATCGGCAAGGCGGCGAAGAAGAGGAAGACGAGGAACGATTTCGTCAGAGGAAGCTTGAAGAAGCTCTCGAGATCAAATCCCTCAGACGCATCATCAGCGCCTACCTCAAGTACGCCTCATTGCTTTCCTCGAACTTCTCGAACAATTTCAGGGTTTTTTACTTCAACATTCGAGCTCAAATTCTAGTTTCCAGCACGAACAGTAAATGTTTCAGTTTGTTTTTATTTGGTCAACTGTTTCTAGTGACAGTGTGTTCATGTAAATTTCAGTCTCGCTGCTTGATGATCATGTGTATAGCTGACATGCTTGTTTTGTTCTGTTCCTTGTAGTGTATTAAATTTGGGTTCTAATGGTTATCTGTACAGCTATCCTGACGCTGCTGATGAAGATGTTAGAAGATATGAAAGATCTTTTAAGAAACTTTCACCTGCCCACAAGGTATTTTCTTATTTTCTTTGCCAATGGATCCTGAAATTGGAATTGGAATAATGGTTTAAATTCATATTGCTTCAAAGCTAGAGCTTTTGAAGTTGCTATATGTATCGAATCTATCTTGAGGACTGTTTTTGGTTTAATTCTATATTCATTCTTTGTGTTTCTTTGCAGGCTTTATTATCCAATTACCCCCTTAAGTTAAAGAAACTAAGACAGTAAGTTTGTTTATCTAGTTTATGTAAATTGTCTTGTAATCAAATTATGTTTAATGTGCTCTATGTCTTTGCTTGCCCATGTAGTATCATGATTCAGATGAATTTATCTTGTTTGAAATTCAAACCCTTTTGTACTTTTTTTTTAATACATTTTGTTGTTTTCCAAAAATATCGGATTAGCCTATAAGCACTGTATTATTAATGCCTATGTGATTATTATCATTATTCATTTAATGGCTTAATAAGAGAGGTTGAAGCTCACATTTATTTTGGAAAGTACCTTTTACATGGCTCGTTAGTATTTGTTTTAGTGACCATTGTTTAGTTTTATTCTTGTTAAAGTCTCAAGGATAGAAGAGCTTGCATAGACGAGACTATTGTTTCAATAGATAACTAGTTGACCTCTTATTGGTGCAGGTGTATTTCGGAAAATTCATATTTCATTTTTAACATGCTTCAGGTCAGTAGCAGATCAGTTTCTTGTCTTCAGAACATCTTATCTTTAATTTTTGTGTGGTCTATATTGATGTTTAGTTACTATATCACTTCAGTCTCAAGAGAAAGCATATTGGTTTTGCTTCTTAGATCAGTGCTATGGTAAAGAAGCATTCTGATATTTGCCTTTTGGAATTTATCACTTTTCACAGGCATTTGAACCTCCACTAGATATGAGCCAGGATGTGGATTGTTGCGAACACTCTCATGGGGATTGTTGTGAACACTCACATTCCGAAGATGCTTCAGACCATCATCACCACAATGTAGAAAGGAATGCATGTGCTTGTCAGCCTGCTGAAACAAGTGGAACTACGTGTTGTTCAAAATCAGATCAAGTGAGTTGTATGGAAACGAGTAATGTAACCAGTGATATGTGTAACGAATCCAAAGAAGTGATTGACAAAGAGGTATTTGCTCTATTGCTACATATTTTCAATTCCATTTATGTATCTTTCATTTAGAATTTGACTGAAGGCGATAACAACAGGGGTTGCGGGCTGAAGGTCTCCATGACTCTATTTCCACAAGCTCTCCTTCAAACACAGAGCTTAACCAAGAGACTGATAAACCTTGTGATGATATTGATTGTTCCAACGGACATGTAAGGCTTTTCGATCCATTATAAACTAGCACCTATTTGTTTATTGGTTGAGTCATGCTTATCGACCATACTAATTTTCTGGTTGCTTTCTGTTAATATTCAGGTATCCTCACCAAATCATCATTTGTTGGAGCCATCAATGCAGTTTAATGTTCCATTAGTTGATGTTGACAAGGCAGGACTCCTCTTTTATTCAGTTCTATTTAACCTGTTAATGTGTTACATAATTATGTATCCTCATGCATAACTGGTCCCTTTTATTTTCAGGTCCGCTGTATTATCAGGAATATAGTTAGAGACTGGGCTGAAGAGGTATTGCTCGATTCTTTTTTTTATTGCTTTTCAAGTTCGATGCTATTGTCTATTGCTTCAGAGATAATGCATATATATTTTTTTGCTTCTAATATTGTTTTTATTCAGGGGAAGAAAGAACGGGAACAATGCTACAGGCCTATTCTTGAGGAACTCAATGCCTTATTCCCTAATCGCAGTAAGGAGAGGTACATATATATCCCCTCTTCTAATTGTTAAAATTGTTGTATATTTGCCTCATAGCAACATTTAAAGCATTCTTCCTTCTTGCATAGTTACTAAATCAGTAATGCTTTTTAAGCAGCCCTCCTGCATGTTTAGTTCCTGGTGCTGGACTTGGGAGGCTTGCGTTGGAGATTTCGTGTCTGGGTATGACTTTTATCTCAGAGTCAAACACACGCGCACACACACACACAACACATGTACTTCATAGTGTCTGATGTATCTTGTACATCTAAAATAGGTTTTATAAGCCAGGGAAACGAGTTCTCATACTATATGATGATATGCTCCAGCTTTATTCTTAACCAGTAAGATTTTATAGGCATTTTGCTTCTATTTTTTATAACACTTTTCTTCTATGCTTTTACATTAGAGGCTTATCATTCTTTTAAGCGGGTATGCTTCCTTATGTTTTGTTTTAGTGCTCAGACTGCTGGGGAGTGGACAATATATCCATGGATCCACAGTAATTGCAATTCTCTTTCAGACAATGACCAACTTCGTCCCGTTCCAATTCCTGATATTCATCCAGCTAGGTATTCATTTATTCCTCCAAGTTTCAATTTTTTTTTTTGGCCGAGTGTAATTTTCAATAATATTGTTTTAATGGAATTATTTTTGGGCAAGCAGTGCGGGGATTACTGAGGGCTTTTCCATGTGTGGTGGAGATTTTGTTGAAGTCTACAGCGATCCTGGCCATGTAGGTAAGAAATAGTAATATTCACCTTTTTACCTTGTTTATGTAACTGATGTAGGAGACATGCATATGAGTTTTAATTATTACTCCATCTGTCCCAAAACAAGTGAGGAAAATACCCTTGATCCTAATCTCTAAAAAGATTCCGAAATTACCCAAAACATATTGATAAGATGTAAAGAAAGACTCCTTCAAAGATAAAACTATTAAAAAGACAAAAAGTAGCATTTTTTTTATAGATTAAAGGGCATTTTTTGTCATTTGGAACTTAGGTATAGCTAGGTGAAAAACGTGTAAACTTAGCTGTAATTAACTCTTTAATTTATTAGGCATTGTTATTTTTACTAATGATCTTAAAAAGTATGACAAGCGGGAAACTATATCACTCGAAGTGCAGTGGTACTGAATATTTGAACTCTGACCATGCAACTTTTCCAGCCAATTTCTTGTGTGTTTTGGAATCAATTTAGCCCTTTGCAAACACTGTACTGATTTAACTTGCAAGTTTGTTGCTTATTTATGTCGAAGTTTAATAGCTTTCTCTTGGATCTGCTTGAAAAGGTCCAAGATCCATTCCTTAATTGTCAAACTGTTTTGTTGAAGCTCAATCGATGCTGGGCAAGGCATACCGATACATATCATTACAGCTTAAGTCATTTACAAATTTGTTCTTTGTTCAATTTTTAGCATTTATATCACATGCAGGCACGTGGGACGCAGTTGTGACCTGCTTTTTTATCGATACGGCACACAACATTGTTGAATATATCGAGATTATATCTAAAATCCTTAAAGATGGAGGAGTAAGTAGCCATGTCATGTTTGAATTGGTTTATCTATTTTGACGTTGAGGATAATCTAATATATCGTTTTCAACAGGCTTGGATAAATTTGGGACCTTTACTGTATCACTTTGCAGATACATGTGGACAAGATGTAAGCTCTTTTCTATACATCACATATTCTTGAACAAACCCCAAATTAATCAAGCATCTAATCTTTCTCTCTCCCTCTCTACAGGAGATGTCGATTGAGCTGAGCTTGGAAGATGTGAAGAGGGTAGCGTTACAATATGGATTCGAGATTGAGGTAATCTCGATTAACATTATTTCTGTTTCCTTAATTTTTGTGAACTACTACTAATTTGTGGTTTCACAATCATGGCTTGCAGAAAGAAAAGACCATTGAGACAACCTATACCACAAATCCAAAATCAATGATGCAAGTAAGGGTCCAACTCTCAAAAAAGTTCTGTAATACCCATGATGTTTGAACATTAAAACAGCGCTAAACAGATAATTTAGGCAAGTCTATGACCCTACGATTTTTAATAGGAACAGAAGAAAGAACAAACTTTTCGTCAATGATAACCAGAACTGATCCATGACTGATCTATGATTGTGTGTTTATATATATATACTTGAGTTGAACTTTGTGTTTTCTGCATTCTCTTGCATATAGCCTCTGAATCACTTAGCATCTCTTATAGCTTTGTTCTTGTGGTCCTGCAGAATCGATACTATGCAGCGTTCTGGACAATGAGAAAGAAACCATCAACATCAGAGAATCAAGTTGAGAACTAGATTAGTTTTAAGTTTTTTTTTGTTCTGGATCCGGCGAAGATATTATTCACCAAGAACATATAAAAACAGTTTTTAGTTTCTTAGTGACTTGTTATGTACTTGAAAATTTCAAAATAGATTTTGAATAGGTTAGATGGGGAAAAACCTGTTCATTGCAGATGAAGTTTCCATAGTATGACCTTTTCTGCTATATTTACATTCGCATTGAGAATCATATTATGTTTCGATTGAGTTAGATATTTTCTATTTGAATCAAACACTTTCTTTCCTACCCCTCATTGAATAGAAACCTAGTAATCATCATTTTTATTAGAAACTGTGTTAAGAACTTATGGAACGTGAGTGGAAATATACAGTTCCCACCACAATTTATTTTAACAAAACGATGAGTTCTAGGATTCTATTATAAGGACGGGTTCCTGCCTGAGTTTTGTGAACACAATCACTGGATGGAATACAAGCTCCAAGCGGACGAGATTATCAAAAAGGGGCAATTCATCCAAACAAGAGTAATCAAATCCATCCAAAAGCCCCGGCGGATAAACAGTAAAGTAGTGCCTAACCACCTTACATCAATATAACTTAAGAAACTCATAACAGAAAGCTTTGCTAGAAGTTTCATCACACGAGACTCACCTGCGGTATGCACATACCATCTGATATCGATATCCACTCTACTTAAGTTGCATAAATTTGCCGCCATTAGAGAATCATCTTCGTAAAATAAGAACCAATACAACTAAAAGTTTAAGTTGATAGTTGAAAGCTCTATTATGATTTTATATTTTAACACTCTCAAAACTATACGAAGCTGTTCTTGATAAGCAGCAGAACGTTTGCGTTCACACTGTAGCTCAGAGGTCAATTCGCAAATCTTTACACCCTTATCGTCCTAATGAGTCAACCCAAGAAAAAGGAATGATTATGCATATGGAAAATATAATAGCATAGGAATCAAAATTTTGTTTAACAAACAGTTTGTTAAAAGTGAATGCTAAAAGATGGTTTAATCTATTCCTGAGGGACTAATCTTTTGCCTGGACTACATATTCACTTGAACAAGCTTAGCTTTGTGAATCTTTCTATATAATTGAAAGGCCCTATCCAGCATGATTAAAAAAAACTCATACCAAAACAGCAGCCCTTAGCATATCAAGGAAATTACACATAATAAATCAACCTTACTCCTAACAAGTAATGTTACGGGAGGATCTCACTCAGTTGCCACAAAGTATACACTATTCGCAACTAACAACCTATAAATTTAAAGAATTTTTGACAACCCTCTTAAGTTTTGTTAATCTCATTTTATCTCAATTCTATAAATTTTTGGTTATGAAATGATGAAAATACCTTCATGAAAAAATAAAAAGGGTATTTTTTCCGATTTTACAACCACATAAAAAATAGAAAATACCCTCGTAAAAAAAAAAAGGTATTTTCCCAATTCTGTCAATTTTTAGAGCGAAATGTAAGAGCAAGACCAACGGTAGCTCTGAGTTAGCATCGCCACATCAGCGATGGTGGAACCAGTAGACAGAGGTAGCACCGATACTATCTCTATGCAAGGTTAATGATCGAGGACTGGGCATCAATACTACAAGCTCATTTATTAATAAAAAAATAAAATAAAAAGTAGAGAAAAGAGAAAAGAGAAAAATAAGAGATGATGATGAAAAGGTAGGACAACACTAATGCGACTACATTGATTTACATGCTAGACCTGATGATGATGTTGATAGACTAAGGCCGAGACTAACATCGGCACAAACCCCTTATTAGCCTTGCCTTAATGTATTGAAGTAAAAAAAATAAGCCCAAAAACATATAATATCCGGCTTAGATAATAACTGTTTACAGTTTTGGATCTAAATACAGTGTTTAAGTGTTTATTATCCGTATATAAAAAAATAGAAAATATATGGCTACTATCGTCGTTCACGAGATATTACTAGAACCAACCAATTGAGCTTCTATCTATCTCTGTCTGTGCTTTGAAGCTGAGAGTACCAAGAACATACTGTATCTTCTTCCCAAGATTGAGATTTTGTGTAAATCAAGCGTTTCGAAGCCATGGCCATCGGAGAGGTGTTCTTGGGATCATTTATCACGCGAGGTGCTCAACTTTGCGCGCAGGGAGGGCATCGAACCCCAGATCAAGA
>JAYMSW010002097.1:0-14527 GCA_036897725.1 Erodium texanum | reverse complement strand
TCAACACCCAATTACCCACAGGGGCAATGAGTTGTTGATTTGAACTGTCCCGTACCCGCCCTCCAGTTGAATAATCCTATTCCCACCCCCCAGTTCAACACGTCCATACCCGCCACCCAGTTCCCGCTCGGTTTCAGTGCCACACATTTCCCGACTCCCGTCCAAACCTTGGACGCAAACATCACAAATTTCGGCTATGGCGTCTGGGTTCCGCCTATTATCCCCCCCCACCGCCGCCCCCGTCGACTCCCTTCGCGCCTACGTCTCCGATCTTGGCGACCACCGCGCTCTCGAGCAGCTCCGCCGTATTCTCCGCTTAATCCCCTCCCTCAAGGTCGTCTCCGTCCTCCCGGCGCCTGCCAGGGATCCCACGCCGCTCTCCCTGATTCCGTTTGCCAGACTGAGGGTTTTAGAGCTCAGAGGGTGCGATTTGTCCACCTCCGCGGCAAGAGGCTTGTTGGAGCTCAGGGATACTTTGGAGAAGATTTTGTGCCACAATTCCACGGTGAGGACGATAATTTGTGAATTTAGTTCCCAATTACAAACGAATTTGAACTCTGGCTGTCCTAGCTTTGATTGATTCAAGCATATTTATTGTTCTTCAGTATCAATTCTTACCAATTGAAGTCTTATTTTAGGCTCGTTTTACCTCTGGCTACTTCATTCTTTTGATGTTCTGTAAATTCTAGTGTTGATTTTCATAATTTTCTGTTTTTTATTGAGTGAATGTAGGATGCTCTTAGGCATGTGTTTGCCAGCAGAATAGCAGAGATAAAGGGCATGCCGCAGTGGAAACGGTTGTGGTTTGTCTCCGTTGCATGTAATGGCCTGGTTCTGATGGACGAATCTCTGCAACTTCTTCCTGCTGTGGAAACTCTTGATTTGAGTCGAAACAAGTTTGCAAAGTTGGATAATCTCAGCAAGTGTACAAGATTAAAGCATTTGGATCTTGGGTTCAATCAGTTGAGGTCAATTGCTCCATTTATGCAGGTCAGGATAATTATGATTCTCTTTGTAAACTAGTTGAACCCCCTATTGATATGAGCTTCTAGAGTTCTAGTGATACATATGTTACTCTCAAGCCACATTTTAATCTATATCTTAACCTTTTGTTCATCTTAAAGAAACCATGGAAATGATATAGATGCATGCATAAATATCTCTTTTTCTTCGCATTATGAGTGAATTATATTTCATAGGAGATCTACTGCTTCATCTCGTAGTGTTAAGAGTTGATCCCACACAATTTTCCTAATATATGTTCTTTACAGAGGTAGTCCTTAACTATTCAAATGTTCAACATGTTTTAGTTCCTTGTTACTAATGTTCAAACATGCTGTGAAAGTTAATGTCTGACCACTTATAGTGTGGTTGCCATTCATCATCGTCTCCTAATTGCTGAAGCCATGTTTGCAAGATGACTTGCACAAAGCATATAAATATCATATCATCAGTAGTAGCTAAGTCAGTGATTACATAGATGCACTTCTGAGATGTATGGGGGCATTTGATATATGCAATAAGGTGTTAAAGTATTATTTGCTAAATATGATGCATATCATGATTCCATCATTTGTTGCTTTCACAATGTTTTTTGAAATGCTATAAATATAAGCTTAATGTCTTTTTCACATGGCAACAAATGTGGTTTCTCTAAAATGAAACTTAATTGTTATACACTTGGCAATTCCTCATATAGGTAAAAGTAAAATGACATGTTCTGGCCCAATTATTTGCTTTCTGCTCTGATCTTTTTGTTTAGGATTTAGCTTGGACCTACACACCTATGTTGTTGAACTATGCAGGTCTCCTGTCCTATCGTTAAACTTGTTTTGAGGAGCAATGCTCTAACCACATTGCATGGGATTGAGAATTTGAAGTCACTTGAAGGGCTTGATGTTTCCTACAACATTATTTCCAATTTTACAGAGCTAGAGGTTCTCACAGGCCTTCCATCACTACAAAGCTTGTGGCTGGAAGGAAATCCATTCTGTTGTGCCCGATGGTATCGAGCACATGTTTTTAGCTATTTCAACGATCCAGATAAAGTAAGTCATATCTTATGATATTACTTTCCCCCACTTCTGGAATCGTATGTTACTATGCAGATTTTATTTAGTAAGGTCATTTAAGTACAATATTTTAATCAAGCATTACTTCGTTATATTATCAAATTTGGTTAAACATACAATTTATGTTTTCTTCCTGTTGTATGGGTGACCAGTTGCAGTTAGACGAGAAAGAGATGACCACAAGAGAGTATTGGCAGAGACAAATTATTATTGCAAGCAGACAGAAGCAACCTGCTAGCTTTGGGTTTTATTCTCCAGCCAAAGTTGATGCTGGAGAGGGGAGTATCAACAGAAAAAAGGTAGGTGATTATTGAAGCCATGAGGTATTTATGCTTGGCAGTTACCGAGCTTGGAAATCATATGCTGTCCTACAAAAACTAGGGCAACTTAGATACCGGGCTACCAGCACGGATTATTATTGATATGATGATTGTCCATTAATACAGCATGTCGGTATTATCCAATCCTAGCCTTCCCTTGGCTCTATGCGAAAGGGAGAAATAGCACATACTGGTCAAACTATAAATGTTCACATGAGAAATCAATTTTTCCTCTTAATCAGGAGATGTAGGCACATTTTTACTTCTGTTTTTACCATGTCAAGTTTTTAGACTCTGTATAGCACGTGTCTGGTGCATTTCACATCCTTCTTTATTGTTGTTCTCAATTATAAAATCTTTTTTCCCCTGCAGAAGAAAATATGCCGTGTTGCTTCTATTGAAAGCGAGGGAGAAGACATACATGCAGATTCTGATGAAGATTCTATTTCATTTGATGCTGAAAACGGAAGTAAAGAAGATAATGTCATACCTGAAGATGAAGCCGAGATAGTTGACTTGATGAATAAAGTTGAACGCATGAAGAAGGAGCGCTCTGCTCTTTGGCTGTGGGAATTTAAGCAGTGGATGGATGAGAATTCTGCTAATGTTGCTGCAATTAGTAAATACAGTGGGGCCACATTCAAACATGGGAAAGAAAATGATATGAACAACAAGGCAAGCAATATGCATATTGGCGAAAGCTCAAGATATCCTGCAGACTCTCAAGCCTCAGGAGATGAGAGTAGTACATATATTTTGGATTCTGATAATTCCTTTGCAGATACGTCTGTCCAATTACATACCCATCAATATTTTGACCAAAGCAGTTTAGAGAGAGAATCTGATCGAACTTCTCTGCCTGCTTTCCAGAGAACGGATATAAGAAAGGGAGACCATGAAAGCCATACTTCGTTGTCTGTTCAAGCTGACAGCTCTCTTTCAGACACCTCAGCTGCTCAAGGGGGGCAGTGGATCAAGGAAAAAAGCAGCATTTCACCAATGAATGCCATTGATAATATAGTGGGGTCTTTTTCATCCTCTGACCGTCCTGGATCACCTCCTTGTTACCAAAAGGATATTCTGCATCGCCGTCACAATTTAGTGGAGGAAATTTTGCAGCTATCTGCCGAGTCCTTTTCTGTGCCGTCATCTGATAGTGATACAAGCAGCAGTGAAGGTGATTTCTGCCGGTTTGACTTTTCTGTACCTGAATATGATCGGTCACGGAAAGAAAATTGGTATAGTCTTTCATCTGCAAGCCTTGATGAAGATAATAATTATGAGAAAGGGTATGGAATTTCACAGATCAGAGAAAATGGCATATGTCTACTAAATTCAAGTGCAGAACAAACCTCTAGCAGTTCGAAACTTCTTGACCACTCAATGCAATTATCTACCGATGCCCTTTTTTCTGGAGCCCATGATGGTCAGAGTGTTCATTGTGTTGACCTACAAGCTGACTTGATGGAGAACAGAAATAGCAATAGGAAGCCAAAAAGAAGATCTATTTTTCTATCTAATGAGAATCATATAATTGGGAATACAGAAATATCTCAAAAGCCAAGTGAACTTGATACAAGTAGAGATGATGTGGAAGATAAGCAGCAAAAACCAATTCTTAGTGGAGGAGATCAGGAAGTTACTGATAAAAAGCAGACCTGGATGAGTACAATCCCTTCAGGGTTTTGTTCATCCCCAGGAGTTGATGGTTTTGTGGAAAACTATTTCAATGCGAATATTGCAGATTCCAGTATGCATGAGACTTGTAGACAGTATATACACTGTGATTGTATAATAGAGCAGGAATCAAGCTACTCAGAAAGGTAAATATAATCTGAGTATCATTTCCACTTAGGCTGTTCTTGGATAGTTTTTGTGTTGGAATGAGAATGTAAATGAGAATCAACCCCTCTTTTTTTGTGTAAACGAGGATAGATGCAAAGTTCTGGTTATCCCTATGATCCTTCCCATTCCCTTCACATCGTCCTATTTTTCATTTTTTTTCCATTACCATCTTTTGGATTTGTGATGTTCATTTTTTATATATACACTGTTATGTAGTTAGGTTTTAATTTTTTCATTCTCCAATTTTTTGAGTTCTGATGTTTGCTGTTCTACATGCAGAGAAGTTGTTCTGTTGCTGAGCAGTGAACACAAGTTGTACATGCTGCTAATTGGTGATGCATTCAATGAGTCAGATTGGGGTATTAAATCAATGCTGTTTTGTACTTCACAGTTATTTATTGCTTTTTATTAATTTTTGGAAGAAGTGTTTTTCCAGCTTTGGAGACTGCTAAACTTCATGTTAATGGAACTTTCAGGAAGTACAGTAAGCTTACTGGGTTGCCATATGGTTGAAGATGTTAGAGAGATCTTGGTCGGTTTAGGACTTCAGGTTGTGAGGTTAGTCATTTCTAGTTCTTTGTGTGATAGCAAAGCTGACTTGTTACCTGAAAACTGTTTTATTTTACTGTTGGCCAGAGTGTACATTGAGAGGGGTGCTGAATACCAGTTCTTAACAAGGAGCATTGAGAAATCAAGGCAATTATTTCGTACTATGCAAGTTTTTGATTCATTTCCAAGTGATGAGAGATGCTCTTTAAGAAGGTGATCTATTTAGCTTTACAAGCCTAAATTAAAATTAATTTTTAAAACACATAAATAGATATTGCATGTATGCATTTTGTGCATACTTCGTGTATATTACATATATAAATTTCAAACTAATTAATTTAGCATCTATCTCAAATTCTCAATTGATGTCATACACTATATGTTATGTTTCCTATATTGTAACTATATTCTGGAAATTTGAATTGCAGTTTGGAGCACGTTCAGGTTGAGCTGTTTGAGAAATATATCTGCGGTGGTTCTCAAGTGAGCATATTTCAATATTCCATGGTGCACTTTTGGTGCAGCTGCAACGAAGGTGCGTGTTTCTCTGGTCAAGTTAAACTTGTAACTGTTTATACAACTTATGCTGTGAATGCAAGGTATTATTGTGCCTGAGCTGTGTTGTGGTTGAATTTTCGTAATCCTTAGAGCTCCATTAGAATTGGAATAATATGAACATTTTATGCTGTAAGAGTTGTAGCTCAATTATATATACTTAATGATGCATGTACATTTCAAACCCCAAAGGCGCTGCTGTATTTAGTCATTCTCCTGTGCAAATTACCCATGCCAAATCATTGATAGGATATATAGACTATTAGGACTAAGACAATTCTTTCTGATTTACATATTGTGATCATTTTCCTTCCCAAATCTACAATACCATTAAAATATCATGGCTTAAGTTATAGTGCACTGTCTAGCCTTGATACTGGACCCAATCTTTTATCTTAAAGATTCTCTGATGTTCCTATCTATCAGCCTGTCAAACAAAGAACACTTTCCTTAAGACCCCTCAGTAGCTGGATGTTGTGGCCCTCCAGGCTCTATACATCTCGATGCTTAAGATGCGCATGCTGGGCTGCAAATACCTTACCAGATCTGAGTTCTGGCAATTAATTGAGTTATTTGTTATTTGAATTTCAGGGTCTTGGAAACTAATCATCTTGTTTGTGGCACACACACCTATATGTACATCCATGTGCCTGTTATCTTGTTATTCTTATAGAACAAAAATGCAAATCTGTTGAATTCTTCCTTTGATTGTTGTACTTTTTCATGATTAAGAATAATGGTTTTATTTTATAAATGAACAGAGGAATCGTGGGTCTCCAGATCGCTCTTTGTGGTTGGAGGACATGTGCTTGTGTGCATTGAAGACCTTACACAATTCAGCACTCTTACAATACATGCATCTTCCACATATTTCTCACTTGATACATGCTGCTCCATCACTGACATATCCGAGATGGTACGTTATGTTAATTCCAAACTAAAACTGTTATCAGGGCTTGGTTTTAATCCTTGTCTCTCTCTACACTTGGAAGTTGGTTGCAAATCACCATATCCATTTCGGTGCAAATGTATTTCTTGCATCTATCTAATGAATATGTCAAGAAGATCAAAGAAGATGTAAATTGGGTTCAGTACAGTTGCTACTATCTATAGTTTCCCTGTAAATTGACTGGTTTGATGAGGCTGATCCTTTTATAGGTCATCGAGGCCCGGGAGAGTAGATGTGTATGCCTAAGTCTTGAGCGTGTCGCATCAGAGTTCAGCTCTGGAAGCAATTCTGCTGCCATCAACAACAAGCAAAGGACGACCTCAGGCTCGGTTACATGGAAGTTGAAGTGGTTCTCTGAAGAGAACTTGGTCAAGTTTGTTGATCTGTTAAAGGCAGTCCACGTGTCTCCTTTGGTTGTAAGATGCATACCATGAAGGGCCAATTTCCTTGGTTTCCCATAATATTCATTTCATTTTTTTTCTGTTTTCAAGCGTTCTGTTCTGGTTTGTGCTTTCAGGTGTGTGTGGTGAGTTGTGTGATTCTTTGATTTGTATTCTTTTAGCATGTTCATGATCATGTGTACAAACTGTACAGTATAATAGAAGATAACAAAGACACCATTCCATTACAGATCTCTCTCACCAATGATTATTCCTCGTGAAATATATGTTATTTTGTTTTGTAATGATAATGCCAATTCGAAGCTACAGGGTTAATTATTAGGGTTGCAAAATTTCCTCGACTTATAAAGGTGGGGCGAGAGTAGGGATGTCCACCGGCTGGTTAATTGATACCGGGAAGGATTTTGCCCATTGGACCGGCATCTCCGGTTACCCAAATATTAACACCGGCATCGGTAGAAAATAAAAGTACCGGGTTTTCTACCGGCGGCTTCCCGACCGGTTTTCGGTTATAACTACACCGACCGAATTGAAACTGTGCATGCACTAAATTCGGTCGCTTTCCTTGTAAATCAGAGCGCGAGAACAAATTTGGTTCATCTCATGCTCTCGTGCTAAGGAGTAACCCAGATCTGTGTGGGAGTGGCACAAGAGTATCAAATCGACGTGATATCCCTTACGTGGTTCTGATAAAGGAGATGAAGATAGAAAGAAGATGAAGAGACAGATAAGATCATTTTATTGAAACTGATGAAAATGGAAAGAAGAAGAGAATACAACGTGCATCTGTGTAAAGTGAGAGAACAATGTTCATTTCAATTGTGAGGTGTCTAATAAAAGAGGTAAATAAGGTGAGAGAAGAAATGGTGAAATAGGGAGTGGTACACATGTCAAGGTATGAGAGGAGGTTTACTATTAGTGAGAATGAGGTGTTATGGTTAATTACGGAGATTTAGACTAGATTAAGTTATAATATTAAATTAATTAAAAACTAATTGTTCAGAACCTCTAAAAAAAACAATTCGGGACTGGTTTTACCGGTTACTCGGAAACTTGAAGTACCAATAACCGAGCACCGAGTTGAAAACACTTGGTTCTTCAACCCCAGACCCTAAGCCGCCACCGGAGAGCACAGAAACCGACACCGCCGGTGTCGGTCAGTGTCGGCCGGTATTCCCGTTCGTTGGTAAACATGGACATCCTTAGGCGAGAGTGTATATTTTGAACACTTATTGTTACACATAACAAACTAAGAATCCGTAACAAACATACCAGATCAGAAGGGTTCCATTGAAGTGTTACTAATTAAACAAACATCTTGAATCTACGCAATAAAAGATAGGCAGTTGAATACTAGAAATGGAACGATGCTCATAAATGCTCAAATGAGACCGACACAGAAGTTATATTAAATTTGATAGATTTGGATGACCTGTATGACCCAGTTTTAAAGAACGATGCTTAATATTCAAGCAAGCTCAAATTACATCCTTAACCGGCTCAGCCAGTAACCAAGTTGGGTCCGTGTGCGGAACGTGGTTGCCACGCGACCCACCCGATAGCCCGAAAACACATCGGGTTTTAACCCGGTAGCACACAAGCCTTTTCCTTTTCCACTGTCTTCACAAAATAAACCCTAATCTTCCCCTGTTCCGCATCTACAATCAGTTCATCTCTCTTGCTGTGCTGTTTTCACTCTTAAGCTCAGCGCCTCGGGTGGTGCGATTTTCTCCTAGCAATCCGGCAGCTGAGGCATCTAATTTGTAAGTTTTTCTCTTCCCAAGAACACAAATTTCCCGAAATCACGGTGATAAATAAGACTTATATTCAAAATTTATGATTTTACCTGCAATTCTATTATTAATCTTGGCCGTAAAGCTGTTTATGAGGCGATTCAAACATCCGAATCCAATTCCTTCATTTGATGCGAACTGGATTTGGATTTGAGCCAGCGAGGAGTTGCGTTTTTGTAATAGTTTGTACAGTATAAAGATGTGTTTTTTTTTTTCTCTAAAATTTGACAAAGCTTACAATTTGAAGGAAGGGAAACATGTCTGATCGATTGACAAGGATAGCTATTGTGAGCTCTGACAGATGCAAGCCGAAAAAGTGCCGGCAAGAGTGCAAAAAGAGCTGTCCTGTGGTTAAAACTGGTAACCACTCTGTGTCCTTTTGATTTTAGGTTTTTTGACTTACTTATTTTTCTCTGTGGAAGCAGCACCTGTGATTGGTTACCTACTAACTAGAATACTTGGATATTGATTTACCTGCAATTAATCAATTAACATATTTATTTATTGTTAGCCCTTGTGCCACAAATGTGGTTGTTACTCCATTCTAACACTATGCAAGTCGTGTTTTATAAATCTGTAATTTGTGACATCAAAAGTATGGACCATAATACTGGTAATACTGGTCTAATTTAAATTGGTCTTCAGGTTCACTTCTTTGATTGATTTTCACTTGCATGATCAGTAAACTAATGACCAGGAACATATGTCAATCATGATTTTGGAGAGATTTGAGGGGAGTATATGTAGCGAAAAGTTAGCTTATTATTGCATGTTACAATTTTTTTTTAATTTTTTTTCTGGCAGTTGTTTGTTCCACATGAATAAGAATTATAATACTGTATCTGCTTCAAAATATGTACCCTGCGCCCCTAAAGTCGGATACTCTAAAATAAGTGTCCAATTTCCTTTTAAGGAAGTGAGTTATATATGATTTACTTTTAAATACCTTTACATGAGTTAGTTATTATCACATGTGTCTCAACAATTAGGAACGCATAGGGATGCGGTGGCACTAGCTCCACAAATCCTTAATTGTTTTGCCAAAATCAAACATGACCCTTATTTTGGAATGGATGGAGTATAAAATAGATAAGTCTTAAAAAAACTCGAATTTTAGCAGTGATACGTTCACATTGTTATTTCTTAATCTTAAAATGGGTTACATAGTGGGATTTCAAGCTCTGGCATGTAACACTTGCAGGCAAACTATGCATTGAGGTTTCTCCTGCAGCTAAACTTGCTTTCATCTCTGAAGAACTGTGCATTGGATGTGGTATTTGCGTAAAGGTTTGTAAAAGAAATATTATTCTCTGTATGTCTCTGGTTCTTATTTGGGTTAATTTGATGTGTTTAGTGACTGTTTGATCTGCTTATACAGAAATGCCCATTTGAAGCAATCCAGATCATTAACTTGCCAAAAGATTTGAACAAGGATACAACCCATCGTTATGGTGCTAACACTTTTAAGTTGCACAGGTTAGATTATCACTGTACTTGGAAATTGTACCTTTATGTTTCTCTAGTTTCAGATGATGGAAATTTACAATTACAGGTTACCAGTCCCAAGACCTGGACAAGTTCTTGGCTTGGTTGGAACTAATGGTATAGGGAAGTCAACTGCTCTCAAAGTTTTGGCTGGCAAGCTTAAACCGAATTTGGGGCGTTTCAATGTAATTTTCCTAGATTACATTTTTTCCATTTGTTCCCAGATGCATACAAGTTTTTTAACTTCTTTGATATCCCTTGCAGAACCCTCCCGATTGGCAAGAGATCTTGACTTACTTCCGAGGATCTGAGCTGCAGAATTATTTCACTCGTATCCTGGAAGATAATTTGAAGGTGTCTTTCAATCTAAAATATTCTACAATTTTATCACGGGCATAATTGACCTATTGCCTTTCCGGTTATTTATGAAATCTGGTGAATTATTAAGCATTTCCTGTCATAATCTAACCTGGATTTCTCTTTCACCTGAAGGTTGATAGTTGAAACACCGAATTTAATTTCTAGGCTGTGCAAGGCTGTGTTGCTTACTATCTATCCGACCATAATAATTTTGATTTGCCATGAACAAGATAATATCTTGTAGGTTTGGTTAGTATGATATCAATATCATAACCTTCAAGTTCAGTAATGAACTTTGGCATATGATTGTCTGAGATTACTTGTGCAAGCAGAATCCTATTGCCTTACTGTAGGATGCTGCTTAAATACTTCAGTAACTTGAGTACACGACAAATAGGGTTAAGTTGCTACAATTTTGATACATATATTCTGAAGAACAAAAAAAAAAGATTGCATGGTAATACCTGTTTTGAAGTTATTATGACATACTTGAGGTTGTCCTTTCACCCTGTTGAAATCAATATGTCATGCATTTTTTGCTGTTCGTCTTGTTAAAGATCACGGGATATGTGTTATCTATTTCTCAGGCTATTATCAAGCCGCAGTATGTGGATCATATACCAAAGGCCGTTCAAGGCAATGTTGGGCAGGTGCTTGATCAAAAAGATGAGAGAGATGTGAAGGCAGAGCTTTGTCACAATCTTGAGTTGAATCAGGTCATAGATCGGAATGTAGGGGATTTATCTGGTGGAGAGCTCCAGAGGTTTGCCATTGCTGTTGTTGCCATACAAAATGCAGAGATATACATGTTCGATGAACCTTCTAGCTATCTTGATGTGAAGCAGAGACTTAAAGCTGCCCGGGTTATTCGTTCATTGCTCAGGCCTAACAGGTTTACCTTATTTATTGGTCATTCTTCCAGTCTTTCTTATTTGCAGTCTGGACTTAAAAAATAAGATATTTGTCAATTCCTATTTCAGCTATGTGATTGTTGTGGAGCATGATCTCAGTGTCCTAGACTACTTATCGGACTTCATTTGCTGCTTATATGGGAAGCCCGGTGCATATGGAGTTGTGACTCTTCCCTTTTCTGTTAGAGAAGGAATCAATATATTCTTGGCTGGATTTGTCCCTACAGAAAATTTACGGTTTCGGGATGAGTCTCTTACCTTCAAGGTGAATCCTATTTGAATTGTAGATATGGTGGTCACTTATTTTAGGACTATGATCTCATTCTCTTCGATGTTTTCTATAGGTGGCTGAGACTCCACAGGAGAATGCTGAGGAAATTGAGTCCTATGCGCGATACCGATACCCAACTATGACTAAAACTCAGGGAAATTTCAAGCTTCGTGTGGTAGAGGGTGAATTTACTGATTCTCAGATTGTTGTGATGCTGGGTGAGAATGGGACAGGGAAGACGACATTTATTCGCATGCTGGTATGCCTTTCCATTGAATTTGTATTCCTCATAACTATGGCTGATTATTAGGCCTTCTGAACGCCTCGTCTTTTTTTGTTTGTTTGATTTGTAGGCTGGTTTACTGAAGCCTGATTCTGTAGAAGGTACTGATGTTGAGATACCGGAATTCAATGTTTCTTACAAGCCCCAAAAGATCAGTCCCAAATTTCCTCATTCTGTCAGACACTTGCTACATCAGAAAATACGCGATTCTTATATGCATCCTCAGTTTGTATCTGATGTAATGAAGCCTCTTCTTATCGAACAATTAATGGATCAAGAAGTTGTGAACCTTTCTGGAGGAGAGTTGCAAAGAGTTGCATTGTGTCTATGCCTTGGAAAGGTAAACATTTATAGTTGTGGCGGTGTACACTTCATTGATTTTGACAAAAAGAGTACATTTTACTGGCTTCTTGTCTATGCTATAATTTGCTGCTCTGTTACGTGATCTACTCCTTTTAAATTTGGACTCTTACCTTTCTTATCCTAATGGCAGTTGAATGTACTATTTCAGATTTCTATTTGTTTTTCTGTATTATTAAAAAAAATTGTAGGTGGGGAGAGAGTCAATGAAGGGCTTATTTTCTGATATGGATATCTTGATTTTCAAGGATTTAGTTACCCTAAATTGATGTGTTCTGTTGAAGTTAAATTTGTTAACCACCATATCAAGTGGGATGTCTCGGAGCACTCTACAAATTTTAGTGTGTGCATTTGTGGTTTGGATATTGTTGAGCTCTAATGTTATACTGACACAATTTTGTTGGCATGACGAATTTTCTTGCATTTATATGATCAAAACTAGAACCAGAGGGGAGATGCTTACATAGTCTATGCTAACCTGTTAATGGTGTCACTTATAGATGTCTAATTTATTGTTTTCTTACTTAATGCAGCCAGCAGATATTTATCTGATAGATGAGCCAAGTGCCTATCTTGACTCGGAGCAGAGAATTGTGGCTTCAAAGGTTATAAAGAGGTTTATCCTCCATGCCAAGAAGACTGCATTCATTGTTGAACATGATTTTATAATGGCAACTTATCTAGCCGATAGAGTAATTGTGTACGAGGGACAACCGTCTTTGGATTGTACTGCAAATTCTCCTCAGTCTTTGTTAACTGGGATGAATCTGTTTTTATCTGTAAGTCAACTGTAACTTGATACCTTGCTGGGGGAGTGAGTTTATTCACACAGCACTAATTCATTTTCTTTTTTGCTTTTTCTAGCATCTGGATATCACATTTAGGCGGGACCCAACAAATTACCGCCCAAGAATCAACAAATTGGATTCAACCAAGGACAGGGAGCAAAAGACAGCTGGATCCTATTATTATTTGGATGACTAAAATACTTGATCTCAGGTTTGCTTAATTTATTACTTGACCTATTTCATTATCTACTCAGTTAACCTCTAGTGTTTATCAGACTAGTTTTATTTGCAGTTTTTTGCTTCAGCAGAGGTCGTATTTACATTATTGTATCTCAGCCTGCTAGTCATTCTGATATCGACAAATGAGGAGAGATGTACGCAAGTTAGCCAAGCATTATGGTCTGTCTCTCTGCCCGGTCATCCTGATATTAACAAATGCAAAAAGGTCCTTTGTCCCTTGATTGGGTGAGTAAGCAGCCCTTGCTTGAGGATGTTTATTTTTAAAGCTTTTTGTTCATCAGTTTTGATTATGACATTGTGTCATTTAGCTAAACTTTGTCAACTCGCTATGTACTCAACTGGGTGAGTAAAGTTTTGAGTGAGGAATGAACACAATGCTGAACTGAGGCTGGTGCTATATCTTTTGTTATTTTCTATTTAATATTTAACAGTTGAGCTTCTGGATTGCCTTCCTAAATTGGTGAAAAAGATGAGTGTTTTGTATTTGATTTTCCTCGCCAGTTGAGATGAGAATGAAAAAGATAAAAGTTTCCTTAGTTTTTCTTTTTAGTATAAATTATTATACAGTATGGCTTGTATGCATATTGTCAATGAAACAATTCTTAAGCCTGCTGTAATTCAAAAATATAGCATGTACATAAATTTCTTCGCATATCAACATTAGATATATAAAATTCCAACATCAGATATATAAATTTCTTGTCATTTTTCAGCTGAAATTTATCTTGGAATTAAAATTAACAAGGACAATGGAATTCATGTGGACAATCATGGGGATAAGTGTTAGTTAGTATATTGTTAATGTACAAAAAGCTGGTGCCGCGATCAAAATTCTTAAGCCCCCGCATATCCCTAGGTTACATGTTTAGATCTCCTTATTCATTATCTCAAAGCCGACTTATGTCGTCCTACAGGAATTCAAACTTTGGTGTCGTGAAAAATTTACATGGATGTGTATGCCAATATAAAGGTTAATTGTAGATGATTATAATAGTAAATCTTTTATAAACACATGTTTGCGGTAAGATTTTTATCGATGTAGCAAAGATGACAATTGGCCTTTTCCTAGTGTTGTTTATCTCGCAATTCATATGCATGAACAAAGACCTGAGTTTCAAAATCTCTGCAACAAAGAGGAAGTTAATATATCAATGAGAGAAGATGTGCTTTCAAAATCCTTCCAATACCTTGTTCTTAGTTGTATGTACAAGTCAGGGTAAAGATCATATTTAATGCTAAGTCTGGATTCAACCAGGCAGCTGAGACTGATTGGTGGGAGCAAAAGGAGATGGAGTCTGTCAGACAACCGCACGACCATCCCAGCCGGTGCAAAGCCCAGGCCAGA
>JAYMSW010002096.1:0-14527 GCA_036897725.1 Erodium texanum | reverse complement strand
ATGTGGTTCGTGATGTTGTTTTGTGGATAGGAGGCACAGAACCCCGAGAAAGGAATGTTTTCACAGTGAGAGACGAAAGTGATCTGAGAGAGTTCATAAAGAATGATAACTTTCAATATTGCCGAGCAATGTCCTTCATGGCCAATAGCTCCTCTGCAAACTTTGTCAGTAAGGAATTTAGAAGAGCTCAAGTGTATATGGCATGGCCCTACACAAAATATATGGTTGGCAAATCTTTGTGAAATTGAAGTTATAGGTTGCAACAGCTTGAAACATATTTTTGCGACCGCAATTGCTAGAAGTTTACCCAAATTGAAGAAGCTTATTGTTCGAAGATGCAATGAATTAGAACAAGTGATCATGGTTAAGGATGGGAACGAAGAACAGGAGACCAATGCAGAAGCAGAACTCATCCTGAAAGTTGGTTTTGAGAATTTGCAAGTCTTACATGTGAGTTATTGTGAGAAACTGAAAACAATATTCTCAACCTTCTTACCTCTTCCAAAGCTAGAGAGTCTTCGACTTGAAAGTAATGCAGAATTAGAGAACATATTTGGACAATCAGATTGTGATTGCACTTCACACTTGACATGTTTGAAGGGGGTATCAGTTACATGTTGTCCAAAATTGTGCAAACAATTTGTTGCTATGGTAACAAGTCAACTACAAGCTCAATCAACACAAAAGGTAATGGTTTGTTTAGTTTCATTAATTTCATTGTTGACTTGTACCTATCTTAACTAATGTACAACTATTGAAGGTTATCAACTTGTCCAACATTCGAGGAGTTGAAGAGCTAGTTCAGTTTCAAAGACAAGAACTCCAATTCCTGAAATTGGAGGAAATAGGAGACCTGAAGAGGATATGGAGCGGGCCTGCACAAAATGTAAGTTTATCCAATCTTGTTGCATTAAGAGTGATAGGGTGCAACAAGTTGAAACAACTTTTCACTACCACCATGGCCACAACTCTATATAATCTGCAACTGCTTTCGGTGGAGAGATGCGATGAACTAGAGCAAGTAATTCGAGAAGAAGAAGAAGAAGACAAGCACTTAAGAGCTCGACAACTTGAGTTCTCTAGGCTTATGGTATTAAGATTGGTAGATTTGCCAAAGCTCGTTAGTTTTTGCCCAACGTCACACAACTTGTTGTTACCACTTCTGGCTGAGAAGAACTTGAAAGTAGAAGGGTGTCCGAAACCAATTGCTGATTTTTTTAGTGAACGAAGTCACAAACAAGATAACGAGATTAAGTACTTGTACGAGTTTGATGATGACAAGGATGAAGATGATGACTTCGATCACAGCTTTTATACCGATGAAAAGTCTTGGAATGTAAGTCCATTCCTGTATTTATCAATACAATTTAGTTGAATGTAGACATATTTAACTTAATTCTCATACACCATGCATGCTTTACAACCAGGACATTTAGTATTCAACATTTCTGTCCATAATCAGCATTATTCACAGATTTGATCTTATTCTTAATTATGTTTTCATGTAGAAACTTTTCGGAGCACGGCTGTGGTGGTGAGAAATATACCATTTGTATTGAGTTCCACTGGCAAGATGGCTGTGCAGAATCTGGATCATTTTCATGAAACTAATTTCATTTCTAAGAGTAAAGAACACTTGTTATTTACTAGTTTTTTATTGGTCTTATTCTTCATACTTGTATGGTATCTTTCATAACATTTTACAACTAAATTGTTAATGTAATAAATTAATCTCCAAGACTTTTCTACTGGTCAGTTAATAAAGTATATGTACTTCAACAAGAACACTTGTTACCTATCCTATATGCAGGTATGGATTATAAACTCTCTTAAGCATTAGGATGGGTAAAAAAAATTTGGGGCAGGAACACTTGGAACCATGATCGCGGTCTCTCATGATGGTGGATCTAAATAGGATGAAGTGGGTTCATGTGGGATTGAGTAGAACGAATAAAAGGCGGGTTTAGGAGTGCGAACAACCCGATGTAATGAGACTCTATAGAGGAGAAGATTGTTAGGTGTGTTTACATGTGAATTAGAAGTCACACATCAGAGAGTTAAGTAGTAAAAGAAGAGTTAATTTATACATCAAACACATGACCTGATAGACTAGTCTTTTAAGTCAAATAGGATGACCAATGTGCATATCATTAGCTTCCTGTTATATGCTCCTCTTTGGTTAGGCTTGGTTCTTCCCAACATTGCACTAAGCCAGTCAATCGACAATCGATATTTTTTTTTATAACCTAGTCAAGCTAATCAAAGTATTTTATAGTGAACATTATTCAGGTACATGTTTGTTAAAATATGTACTTTCTTTAAAGAGTATATTTATTGAGGAACCCAAAAGAGCAAACTAAACATTATTGTGAACAAACAAATAGTATCTATGAAGTCCTCTCTTCTTCTACCATATCTTTAGAAGAGACAATGGCTGGTGGGTCAAACACAATGAAAGCCCTAAAAGCTGAGATCAGAGCCAAAACAAGGAAGCAACAAAGAGCCAACCCATGAAGAACCAAAGCCAACTTCATTCTGCTGCAGAACTTTCCATAGGAACTGCATGCTTCACTCCATGACACCTTCTTATCTCCATTGTACACCAAATACACTCTCTCCATTGCTGCTGCTCCTGATGTCACCATTATGTATGCTAAAACCTGCTCATACATCAAACATCCCAATTGTTAAAGCTCAATTCACCTATAAACTCAAACTGATAGGTAGATTTCATAAGATTTGAACAAATGGGCTACTGGGGCAATGACATTATAGACTCAATTCCTGTTGTCGGTTTTGAATGGGTATTGCTTATGTATTGCTTAATAATCAAACTGGACCAGACAGTACAACATACATGTACATACAATAATCCAAGATAGACAAACAAATATGATAGATAACAACATGTCTTTTGACTATTAGACTAGCCCCTATGGATCTAATATTATGTTAAATGACAAGTAACCATTGGCGTTTTTGTGCCTCGGTTTGGTTTTAGTCAGGTTTGCAGTAAGCTCTATGAAATGCTGCAGTAGGTGTTTATGGTGTTACCAGTGTATCTACTACTTTCTGGCTTTCATACTTTGAAAGTGTATTTATAACAAAAAATTACTGATAAAAATAAAATTGAACTAAAACTTAACTAGGTGAAAGCCCTTTAGAAGTGAAACTCTTAACATTTTTATCAACAAGAAAAAAAAAAGACGAGTCAATACACTAGATTCTTTCTACCGTAGGATTTGAGACATGAATTAGAACCATATTCTTTTGGGACAAGATAATATGAGACATGAATTGGTGCTGAACCTGGTCCAAGACAAAGAAGAGCCAAGCTTTAGAGGGCAAGCATGAGATCCATGAGGACAGAGCAGCAACAAAAGCATAACCAGCACAAATAGCACTGACCCAAACCATGTACCTGCAAGGCAAATCCCCATAGTCATTAGTTGTTCCGAATTCGAAACATAAGTAGAAAACAAGGATGTCACTTTACTTGAGTCCCATGATGCTGCTGAAGTCAAGCTTCCCAAAAGTGGTGTTGTCTTCTTCATTGGTCACAGTGATCCATATAGTTGCAACACTAAGAGGAACCACAGAGAGCCTCAGAGAAGAGTCAAGAAGCTTGAGGGTTGAGGTGTGGTTTGGTACATCATCACCAACATTGGCACTCATGTTTTGCTACTCAAATGAAGTTAGGATCAATGTTAGGAAGAGGTAGGAGATGGGTTTTGTCTTAGAAATTGAAAAGGGTATGTTTGGAAATAAATAAATATAGTTTCTGGTGTGAAAGACTGATTAGTGGGAGGAGTGAGAAGGAGTGGCCATTTGCTTTTTTTGAGTGTTTGAAATCATTGTCATGAATGTTTTTGGGTATCATCCAAATGAGATGGCATGATAGTTCTTTGCTTTTTCTCTACTTTACATAAGCAATAGTATGATTTGGCTTCTTTTTACAATTGTGGGATCAAAGAATGAAGACTTTTCACATGATCATGCCCACTAGGTCTTGAAGATACATCAATTTAAGTTGGTGAACCAACCAAAAAAAGCAGTCATATTTGCATCACTCTAACCTCATAGTGATGGAACTTGTTATAACTATTTATAAATCTCACTACCCAATCATTATAAGATCTTGTGTCCAAGTCTTGCAAATCAAGTATTCATTGTCCAACCCCAAGCGTCTAGGTCATTTGTCACCTCCATCCTGATCTCGTAGATGATCATATTTTGTTATGACTCACATGTAGATATCAAATCTTTTGTGTGAGGACATGTCATCTTCATTCTATTATCTCCGACGCATATACATGTTATGTTATGACTCATATGTAGATACCGAATATTACGTGAGTGCTGAAAAATAAAAACAAAAACTAACTCAACTAAAGAGGTTGACATTTTAACAGTAAAAATCAACCTGATGTTCATAAATCACCTTCTCACTTGCAAAAATGAAACAGAGGTTTACACAAATATTAGGTCTTATTTCGGTGTTTCAGGGGAAAACTTACAGAACAGTTCTTCAAGCTTCAAAAGAATGGCTAATGTACAAACACTCTTCCCTCTCCCAGGATTGTTATCGGATCTCTCCTAAGTTAAAACGGAGCATAACCCGAGCAAGATTTTCATCCCTCGATCTCTCACCAACCCAACCGGAGACAAAAAAGGAAGTAAAAGAACCTCTCCTATCACATTTTACATTACAACATCGCTAACGAGCTCACACAAGCTATTAGCTTCCTCCCGAGTTAGGAAGATGCATTACAAGGCGATTAGAACACTGCGTTCCACAAAGCATTCTCACCTTCACCGCAGCGCCTGTGAACCTCCTTGATCCTCTCTGCAGACTTGCAGATCCCGCTGCAACTCCAATCAAACGAAGCAACACATATGTTTCCTGCCTGTGCCTTCCATTCACAATCTGTACCAAAAATTGCACCATTAGGCAATGTTTTAGTTGTATTCTTAAGTAAATTCAAAACAAAAAAGAGTAACACATTATGAAAGAGTTACTGTAAGATTACCAGGAGGGGTACCACAGCATAGTCTGCGGTCATCAATATGCTCTACATCCAAGCCAATCAACCATGATCCCAACGAGACATCTTCATTGGTATATCTATGTAGCACGTGCCTTTAACGTCATAAGAGAACCAAGTTAGAGTAAATCAACTTAATAAACAGAAGTTTCTGGCTTTCTGAGAGGAACATACTGGTTGATGGATATGTATGTAGCTAAATCTTTTGAGATGGCATATAGCTGCCCAGTAGCATGACGGAAGTACTTGTTTCCTTCTTCACCAAATTTCCAATGCTCTGGTTCGTGATATCTTACACCCCTGGTAATAGAAAAATCAAGAATTAGATTGCGTGAGTATATAATATATGGATATATTTAAATACTTAGCAGATAAAAAATTAAGATCCGTTATCTTACTTTTGAGAAAGGACTGGACCGGATTTCATACATCCGATATACACCCTGGGCTTTGACCGATGCCTAGCTAAAGTTGCTCCAAATGTTGCTGCAATAACATCATAATATGTTTATGTCCCTCTATAATATATGTCTTGGGAAGTAAACATAACCTCAATGCTCATAAAGAAAGCATTTTTAGTAACTCATTGGTCAAGTATATGCATCTTTACCTATATTTACATGTACATCATCATCAACTTTTACGTAGAAATCCGCATCCCATAAGGCAACAGCAGTGGCGAAGTAGATCTTTGTCTTGGCTGACAATTCAAGGTAACCCTCGATGTGTTCCTGCTCTCATGGTATTACACACAAATTAGAGTGGCTTAATTGTTTTTTATTTCACATTACAACAGAAGGTATTCAAAAGATATATCTAAGCATGCTTTGTGTAAACTAAAAGCTGAACAGAATTGCTAAAAAGAACAGTACCAGCCTCAAAAAATCTCCGTGCTTTTTGTCCTCTGCTTCAATGGCTCTATCAAGAATACCACCTGATGTAGCACTGTAGTGGAACACACAATAGGAAGGAGGGAGAATTAGGATCAATTTGTCTATGTCAATCTACAAGTGAAACATGTAAATGTGTTTTCATCCAAAACAGTTTCAGCATAAGTAATCACCTGTGACCAATTACAAACCGCATCACAATTCCCTTCTCTTCTTCGAGCTTCCTTAATTTATCTCCTATTTATCACAAAATAGAGGAATGTATTATGATTACCAACTACCATGTAATTCAAAATACGAATGCTACAAAGATAAGTCAACCCAAGAACCTTGAGGCATCCAAGTAGCACGAACTGAATCCCTTCGCTTTCGGCTGCTGAAAGCAGTGTTGATGCCTACAACCATCAAGTATTTTCTTTTTCTAGTTGATTCAGAAACTTGCAAATTTTCTGATAAGGGAGAACCATTCACTATAGATTCTTGTGCAGCCCTTGCAGCAGCTAACTCCATCTCCAAGTTTGAAATCGTTTTATCCAGTGTTCTGCATTTAACATACAATTGAGTATAAGATAAAAAATCTAGGATCTATTATTCAATGTAATGTAAGAAAAGGTCGAATCTTACTGTATAGCATTATGAGTCTTTGAAACTTCTCCTAGAATGTCTCCTGATTCACGCTTTACCCTCTTCTGAAGAGACAGAAACCAATACTTGTCAATAACCCGGTAATCTATGGTTATTGTTACAAGTCCAGGACATCCTTATGTCCCCAACTAAATGTGAAATGAAGTATAGAAACCAACACTGGCTTGTCCAACTGGTCAAGCACTTGAAATTGGCTCCATGAGACCAACGCTCAAGTCCCAACAGCTGTATCTCTGAACCCTTATTTCTCTCCAACTCCAGTTGGGCCTCTTTGGGCTTCTCTCCAACTTCAGTTGGGCCTCTTTGACCTCTCACCAACTCTTGTTGGGCCAAGTGGCAAAACTACACCTCCCTTCTACATAAGGGGTGATCTTGAACCCAAGTCTTTATATATTTAAATAATTGCTGATAAAAATGAACATTTTGAGAAATAGTACTCACAATATTTGTATCACATCCGTCTGAAACCAACTTTAGATGTTCATCTTCAACATTTGCCGTCCTTGATATACCTTTTACTTCAGGAACCGTCCACATTCTGTTTCCAAAATATCACAATATTAGTAACACATGGTGAAGTACTTAGAGTTACAATATAGAGAAACAAAAATGAGTTTCTTTTTAACATCAGAAGGTAGCTATCCTCTATCCTAATGCCTATAGGTTGGTCTAGTGGCCTTCTCTAGGTTCTTAATACTTCTCATCATATGAAGCAACAACCCAAAACCAACACTCTCTTCATCTTTAAAAGGAAGGATTTTGACCCAAAAACTACCCAAAGAAGGAGCCTGAGTAAATTAATAACCTCTTTCTTTTTGCAATCATTATGTCCGAATATAAACACAACTGAAACACACCAAAATCATGATAGCTTAAAGTTTTGATTGAGCCTTGTCCGAGCTCCATTTTTTCCATTCCATGTGTAAACAAGAACATTCAAAAAGTAGAATTACATGATATGAAAACCAGATCTAATGTAAACCATTTTCAGCAATTAATTGGACACAATAAGTACCAATACTAAAATTACAATAAAACTAAAAGTTACCCAAATCAAATCACAATCGGATCTAACTCAAGCTTAGCAAAACATTACCATAAACATCACTCCAATAACAGAACTGAAAAAAGGCCATCAAAACCCATTTGTGGAAATCAACAAAAAACAAAGCTTTGTCTAGAAATTTGAAGCAAATCCAGGAAGAAAAAGGGAAAAAACAAAACTTGCCCAATTCCAATTCCAATTGCTTATATATATGATATAATCAAATGGATTAGAGTACTTCAAATTCAAGCTAATTATAAATCTGAGAGAAATTACCTATCAGAGAAGAGCATCCCAGCACAGAAACATCCAATGCAAAGCAAAAAACTCCATTTCCGAGACACAGAGCTCTTAGAACCAAGCTCTCCTTTGTGCTTCCACGACATGGCGGCTCTCGATTCCGTACTCCAAATCCAACACTCCCAACCAATCAAAAGTTAAATCAAGCAAAAACCCATCTCAATAATCGACCAACAGAAGCAACCCAACCCAGATTCAGATCCAAAGACACGACTTTTCTCTCCCAGAGATTGACTCCAAACAGGGTCAGCTCAAAAAATCGAATCAGAAATCAGATAGATAGAGAAGAGGAAGAGCAATGATTGAACAGTATCAACTCTCTCTAGAAATGTGAAATGGGTTTGTGCTGTGCCTTTGTTGAAGCTCGCTCAGTCCTCTCTGTATCTGTGTGGTGGTGGTGCGTGGAATTGAGAGAGACCCAACAACTCTGTACTGTTCATATATATTTGTGTATAAAATTACCCAACCGACATGGAAAAAAGGTTCGATTTTTAATACTTTATTGATTTCGTCCATATTTGATTCTTTTTTAGAATTAAATTCATCGGTGTCATAGATAGGTGTACAAGTACCGGTTTTGATACGACTTCGTAACTAACAGTGTTTATAAACTATTTGTCTAATTCTTGTAAATCACGCTTCCACTGTTACTATTTGTGGTTTCAAAATGTTCTGTTTGTTAAATAATTACCCATTTTATATTTGCAAAAAGGTACTAATAATTAAAAAAAAGTAAAAAAATTATAAGCTTTTAGGATTTTTTTTGGTTGAAAATTTTGCTGTATGTAATATACATCAATCAAAAAGATATACATATCAAACTATTAATTAATGGTACAAAAAGAAGATAATAAAACTATAAATTGTTTAGTCACATTATAGACTTTATACTTAGTGAAATTAACTGTTTCTGTATTTCTTTTGATCTTCAGACTATGGGGTATTAGTAGCCATTTCCTGTTGTTGTTCCCCTCTCAAGGGCAGGTTCTTATGCGTTATGCACTACTGGAAACACTACATCGGACTAACATCATATCAGATGTACATATAGGATAATTAAGATAAATCATTGCAAATAATACAAACAACTCAAATAACAACACTATTTTCTCCACTTTTAAGAGCTAACATGTTGGGTATACCTTTCATTTGAATATTGATCAGAAATACAGGGATTCACCAAGTTAAAGGTTTTGTTTATGAGTTGAAATTAATATTTATATTCAAGGGTGAGCGTATTTGTTATTAATACAATCCGATCGATTATAATCTATTTGGAAATTTTTCCCTGTCTGGCAAATTTCAAATCCCGATTTTTAGATCCGAGTGAAAAATAAAATAAAAAATCGTTTCGGCCGGATTGTGAGCGGATCAAATATCCGCTCGTGTTCACCTCTATTTATACTAATCATCTATATATTTTTTGTGATATCGTTGTATTCTGAATCACTTAATAAACGTTATTTGCCTTCTTTTTGTCGGTAGATACAGCCAACATAATCACTCATAAACCATACAATTCTTTACATTATGATTCAAAACCACTAATTATATGTTTTTGTTATTTACTTCGAACGCAAAAAAACAAAAACATAATAGATGTGGAGTGTCACCTTTCGGATATTATTGGAGAGATCTCAAATCCCTCCAACACTTCAATATGCTTATAAATTAATCAACAAAGAACCTAGATTTAAGGATGCTTTTGTGATATATATGGTAGCAGGAAATCAAATTTATTAGGAAAATAATTCAATGGGATAAGAAATTAGTTGTCCCTTACCTCTTGCTCAAAACAAGATAGCATTTTTCAGACAAAGTACGAGAACAGTACCAAATTGAAACGACAAAAAAGCACGTGCTGTAGAAGCTGGAAACTTTATGCTGTCATCTAAACAAGCACATGTATTACACAATTAATTAGCCTAAACACCTGTTTAAAAGAATTTAAAGCAAGTGATTTATTGATTTCGAGCAAGCTAATCAGTAACGTTGTGTCGCATATTTATGTACCGTTTGTGTATATATGTCTCTATCTTTCATGAAACAATGTAGAGTGCACACACGTGCTCCATGTTAGAAGAACATGCCCTTAATAATGGACTCTTACAGGTCAAAAAGCTTTGGTCGTTTGTAACTTTTCTTTATCAATTTAAAAAACAAGACATGGAGTCTCTTGTAGAAGAAGAAGAGGTTATGGCAACAATATATGTGGGGTAGAGTAAAGTTGTCTCTGTCCGATTTGAATTTGAATGAGTTTATATGTATTATTATAGATCGAATTTAACTTCGACTATGTTCGATTTAAGATAATTAATTTAAATTCTCTTGCAAATATTTAATAATAAATAGGAATGATATATAAAGTATACGAAAGTCTAACTTATTTAAAATCTTGAACTGACAAATGGAGGTACAAACTTGTTATTTATGACATTTGTTATGATTTAAATCTATACGATGAGGGTACTTTGACACCTCATCATGTACAAGTCGAAATTAAGCGTCGGGTTTGACACGTTGACCGTGCAACTTCAGCCTAAATCAAGATGGCATAGAGGGTGAGTAGTCGCCTCTGAAGCTCCTTCCCGCCACCCTCTCCTGTTCCAGATTTGCCAACCTCGTCGCGGTCAACCCGGCTTCCCTTGCCGCCGTCCGCCCTTAAGCTCTTGTCGATGCCGTCTAGATTCGTTTTGGACTACCATATTAGCTATTAAGCAGTTCGGAAGTCGTGCTTCCCGCTCCCCGAGAATTGCTCGAATTGTGTTGGTGCAACTTCGGCCTAAATCAAGATGGCAAAAAGGGGTGTATGTGGGAGACAAATCAGACTATGATACCATATTAAATCCTCACTTACCTAAAAAGTCGAACTAATAAGTAGAAACGCATATTCATAATTTATATTAAACATGAGAATCTGACAAAATATATAACTACTGTTTATTTTATGTTATGAATTTTGATTATATTAGTTGATCTAGACTCAGGTAAACAATTTTAATTCTCTGGTTATAATTTATATGCTTATAAGTTGTTATTTGCTACAAAAGTATTGCCAATGACTTGCACAACCCTAAGAAGTCTTCAAAGGTCACAACTTATGCTCCATAATTTATAAGATTTTAAGCATACAAGTTGATTAGAAAAGAAAAAAAATGTTACAATATTATAAGGGTAACATGTATGTGACAACATGGGAGTGGGACCGAAATTCAAACCCAACCTCAATTGGCAACTCTTGTCCCTTCAAAGCAAGACTTGCCCTCTTCCTTCCCATAGCCACTGTCTCTATGCTTTAAGCAACCAAAAGCAACAACTTCACAAATCATCATTCTCTAGCTCTGTGATTGTGCAACTTCTATTTCTATCCCTACCATTTTAATTTGATATACAAAAAACTAGAGATAAAATAATGCATCATAATATAAAACCGAGTTATATACATCAGGTCGGATTGTGATAAGAAAATCGATATTGTTACTTCAACGTAACTTTTGTCTTTACCATATATATATAAGAGGGAATTTTTTTTTTTTTTTCATGTATACACATCATAGGGAGATGACAAATAAACTAATTCGCAAATCGTGGTCAATTATCAACTCTAATAAGCTAGAAACTTGATGCCATAAATTTATTTTTAAATGAAGCTATATATGTTATGTCAGATCCTAAAATTAAAAATCATTATTATTATTTTGAGAGTAAATAATGTATGTATTATATATTAATTATGAAGATATGTAATCATTAAGCATATAAGATAATATTATGACATACTTTAAATTTTAAAAGGATACTAACCCGCAGTTAGTATAGAATTAACATAGCTCCTGTATTATTTAACAAATACATATATGAGATAATCTAATTAATACGGATGAACAACTGTAAATAATAAATAACAATATATTAATGTTTCTATCAAGATTCGAACTATCGTGACTAAAAGATGATTAACTTTTTCAACCTCTACATTTGTCGTATTATTATTAATCGAATATAATTCTGACTTTCATGTAATATCACTTTTTGTTTTTTCATACAAGTACCTATATTTTAACCAATCAACCATACTTTCTTATTTTCTTACTAGCTACATTAATATAGTAAGAATTTACAAGTCAACCACCAATCCATCTATCTCTACCTTTCATCACTTAATGCTTTAATTTCTAGATTTTGTGTTTTTCTTGTGCTATTCTCTGTATCTTTTGAGGTGGCTTTATTACTTAAGGTAGCTAGCCGTTAAAACGGTTGGCCTTGAAGATCAACTATGGAAAAAACTTGTTCTTTACATTTATTTTCTTAAAGAAGACCAAATTGATGAAATGGGTGTTGAAGATGGCTGGTCTCGGACACAGAGAATATATAATATAAATTAAATTAAATTAAATGGGTTATGAAAACAACTACAACTTGTTGATAATGGACCATGACTTCTTAACTAATATTTGTATATTGTCCACTATTCTTGATTTTCTTGGTCATCTCCATATATTACCTAACGTTGTACTCTTTCGTCTTATATCACCTAACATTATAGTTTTTTCTCATCATAAAATAAACGTTTGATTTTCTTATAAAGTTATATAATTACTTAACTAGTTGTAAATATTAGATGATATTATTCATAAGTCAGCTATAACGACTTGAAAAAAATATTTGGCATGAGAATGCATAAAAATTGAAAATCAAGAACTAATAATTAATCTCATTCTTGTAAATAGTTAAATGAGCACGCTAAAAATAACCTTAGTTTTTGAAGGAAAAAAAAATCTAAAATAATTATCCATTTATTTTGATGCTATCAATAACATATATTTTTTTTTGTAAGGTAATATTATATATTATATATTAATCATGAAGATATACATTGAATCATTGATAAATCAAGACAAACAACTAAGGATGATTATAAATAATAAAAAGAATTGTCCCTGATAAGATTTGATCCCTAACCCCAAAAAATAATTCTCTTATGCTTTGGACTAATCTTGTCAACAACTTGATCATCTAGCAGTGACCATGAAATGGGAATAACTAAAATACATAAAAAAATTTCCAAAATATACATAAAATTAAATTTATTTTCTTTCTCTATCTACTATTTTGTGTAAATCTTACATCACATATAATCTTTACACAAGTTAATATTACTTCATAATAAAAAATGTTCTTTGAAATTTTATTTTACATTTTAATTAGGTAGAACCGCACATGGATTAATACTCAAAAATCCAGAATTTGTTAGTTGAGTAGTCCAATGTAAGATGGGAGATCAGTTATCATATTGATTGTCTCACATTGAATTACTCATACATTGATGTAATGTAATAAAAGTAATTTTTTGGGCCGGATACTCCGAACATCATATAGGCCACCTAGAGGGCTAGGCCTGTGTTTAGAACAACACTTGGTCTGGGCCAGGCCCAACCAATTGACGGCTCAAGCCCACTTCAGGTGAACTTATGAAATTCGAAGCCACTAAAGTTTGTTGAATTGACACAAAATTTCTTTGTTTTTTTTTTAAGAAAAACAAAATTTCTTTGGTTGTTTTAATCGCAATTTAAGTCTCCTGTGGTTATGTTCCCTAGTCTATCATTTGAAGTTTTAGTCGTGTTCATTATTCATTTTAGATAGCGTAATTGTTTTATTTTGTCGTTTTTCTATCTTTTATTTTGTTGGTTCTTGTAGTTGGTTTGGTAATTTTCTTCCCGAAACTTACGTCGCTTTTTTAATGCATTACTTATTTTCTTGTAATAAAATACCAACATAAATCATAAGTATGGGTGTCTACCTAGAAAAACTAGAACCGATATATACAAGTTCAATCATATTAAAATCTGATTCATTTAGAAACACGAACTAATAGGTAAATGTGTAGACTTACTATTTCCGCATAAATATAAGACTCTTACATTTTATATAAATTTCACTTTGTATGACAAGATGTTAATATTAATATCAGTACGTGTTCATAATTTTTCAAGTAAAATTTGAGTTTATCTCGTAAATCATATGATATGGCAAAAGAAATAGTTAGAATGAGGTAAAATAGAAAAAAAAAAAAAACATATACAGTGTTGTTGCTGTCGTTTTTAGCTAATGTATACATGCCAAGATTGAAAAGGACTATTAGCAACTAATAAAATGGCTTTAATCAATTATTTTTGTGTGATTAGGACATATTTTGTTTTTTTAATTGAATTACTTAAGAAAAACAGATTGTTTGTCACTTTCAATACATAACACATTTTACATTCTTTTTTTATAAGCATCATGTTAATCTAAAGATAGTGACCTCCACTTTGTCATATTTTAAAACTTATACAACTTTACCAGGTATCTCCATGACTATGGCCCATATAAACTATTAACTAATGTAGCAGTGGAAATAACACCACAGTCTTATCTTCTTTTTTTTCACTTTAAATCATCTAGGATTATAATATATAAATCTTAATAAGGATAATCATATAAATCAACGGTGAATTTTAACTCTATTTTGCAAAAACTAATGGTGAATTACTAGGTGTGCAAAAAATACTGTTCATGTATTGCAAATGTCTGCAAATTTGACTAACACCATTAGTTTTTTT
>JAYMSW010002095.1:0-14528 GCA_036897725.1 Erodium texanum | reverse complement strand
ATATTAAAATTAACAGAGTTATAACGGATTAACCTTTAAAAAAGTTCACCATAGTCATGTGAACGCATCGATAGTTTAAAGTAATTCTGTGAAAATGGGTCATAGTTCATAGTATGTTTATGAACTTTGCCCTAATTTTTATTACCGATCCATCTTTGGTGTCTTTCAGGTGGTTAAGTATCTAGTTGCATCCCATGATATCATCACCTGCACTGATAATCATGGAAATACAGCACTTCATGTAGCTGCATACAGAGGTCACTTATCTGCAATAGAGCTTCTAGTCCATGGACGTCCTTCATTAGCCTCTTTAACGAACAAGCATGGAGATACCTTTCTTCACATGGCAGTGGAAGGTTTCCGAACCCCAGGTTTCCAAAGACTGGACAGGCAGATTGAGCTAATGGACAAGTTGGTACACGGGAAGTTACTTGACACTGAAGCTATCATCAATGTAAGGAACAATGAAGGGAGAACCGCTCTTCATGTGGCTGTGATTGAGAAGATCCAATCTAATGTGATTGAGCTTCTCATGAAAATCCCATCAATAGACTTGAATATCCTTGACTCTGATAGTATGACCCCTCTTGATCTGCTCGAGCAACAACCAAAATCAGTATGTTCTGATATCTTGATCAAGCAACTGATTTCAGCAGGAGGGAAATCCAATGGTCAGAACTTAATTGCCCGTGTTTCTCAAACGCGGGGTATTGGGAGCAGTCCAGGAACTTCTTTCAGAATCCCCGATGCAGAGATTTACTTGTACATGGATATTGATGGCTCGTCTGATTGTGATGATGATGTTGCAAGTATCGGATCACGTTCTTGCTCCAGCGAGATAAGTCCTTGCATTGGCTCTCCTAACTTATCTGGTTATAAGAAGTCTGGTTCTGTTAACTATGCAGCAAAGCAGTTCAAGAACCTCCTGAGATGGTCAAAGGGTAAGGAGAGAAGATCTTCCCGTTCAGAATTTGGTGGTCTTGATGATGATGATGATGATTTTTCGGTGAACAATCCAATCCCACTTAGGCAGAGATATTCAAAATCATCACTACTTCCGAACAACAAAAGGACATTTCCTTCAAGTCCGCTTGCAAGATCTGCCATGTCTTCACCTGCTTCAGTACACAAGCATAAGAGTAATGGTCAAGTGGAGTCATTGAATGGTAAATCACAAGAAATGAACTACAAACAGGTTTTCTTCAATAAGAAGGTGATGAACAAGTATTTCTGTTTTGGAGCTCAAGGCCTGGCCGTGGAAGAGTCCATCAGCACCTATACACGCCCAATGCAGAGCTTTAAGCGTGTCAGTTCGTTAACTGCATAAACTTCAGGTACAATTCGATTCACTTGGTTCTTGGTATATGCAAGTAAATGTATACTGTGTATATCATTTGTTGCTGCTGTCAAGATATCTGAGGAACCTTATGAAAGAATCTGGTCCTCAGAATCCAGATTGTCCATAAACCTTCCATTTTATGATTATTAGTGGATTCTGATTGTCAAAAAATCATGCTTTTCAACCTTATCATGAATTGTTTTCCTAACCTCAAGTGTTTGACTTGCATGAACTGTATTTACAGATAGGTGTTGAAGGGGCCAATCCTGGTGGACATTTTTTTTTACTGAACTCAAAGTGGTCGGTTCCAAAGACCAGTGATCTGCTGATTTGGCACATCTGAGCTATCGGTGGTATGTAAACTCGCACTCTGATCTTTAGATATGCTAATTAGACAATAAATTGCTTTATTCTTCCCAGTAAATAACAATATGCATTTGTTTTGGCAATGGCTTTTATGTGCCACACTTATAACGAAGAATTAGACATAACTAGTATTAGATAAGATCATAGGGGTGTGTTCTGGAAGAATATCGCGTATAATGAAGATTATAGACTTGATCATAGGACTGGGCTCTTGAAGGATTTCTGATTAGGCTTTAGAGATGGTGAAAACAGGAAAAGATGATCAGCTACCGTATCATAATGCACATTACAGAATAAATCAATTGAAGGCTCTTAAAAGTGTGTATTAGAAAAATACAAGTACTAGAAACTGCCTTTCACATTTTTATAGTTTCAGAACATCTGACAAAGTAATGCTTCAGTTATCAGCATATAAACCCAAAGCATGTCAACATATAGTAATTAAAGATCATATATGTAGGAAGCTAAAAACTAGAAAAGGCTGTTCTAAGAGAGATATTATTGTTAGTAAAGAATCCTCGAAAAAACAAGAAATCAATCAAATCTGTCATGTACAATGTAAAATAACTATGTATCTGTGCTTGATGTTTTTCTTATGTAGTAGCTAGCTTGTCTTGGTCCTGACCCAAGATAGGCTAAAACCGATCTGATTTGGGCCACGTGGTAAAAGTACAATCCTACGTGTTTGACCCGTTTGTTCCTCCGTCTTAATAGTCTGATCCATATGTAGAAGTTCAGTCTTAATGTATATGATTTCTAGCCTGTCTTGGCTTTGACTTTCTGACTTTTTTCTCTGAACCACTCCATCCAATGATTCAGGATCCACGGTATGCTAAGAGAGACTCCGATCACCGTCACCGCCATCCAAGAACACCAGGCCCACCGTGGAATCAACCCATGGGCCGACCCGGATAGGTAAAACACCACCAACTTATACACCAAGATAGGAGCTAAAACCCCTCTAACCAAACTATACCAGCAGTAGAACGGAGCGGCCAAGTACTCATACAACCTTGCAGCACCCGCCACCTCAGCTCTCATCAACCTCGCCAAGCTCCACACATTCTGACAAGGACTCGTGACCTCTGCGAGCACGAGGATCGCCAGAACCCCGATAGCTCCGTGATCAACAGCATACCGGCAAGTGAAGAACACGTACAAGGTCCCCAAATGGTGGGCTATGAAGAGAATGTCTCCGGGGAAGAAGAGCAGGTAGTGCAAGAGGTCTACAGAGAAATAAGCGATGCTGAACTCGATGACCAAGTTATGGAGACCTGTGTTACTGGAAGCGAAATTGCGCGGGGTCGGAGAGGCTAGGATTGCGTTGGCGGCCATGAAGACGACCGGCGCGCCGTGAGCTAGAGAGATGAGGGAGCTCGAGGCTTCTCGCCGGAGCTCCGGCCGCCAGCGCCGGAAAAGTATGAAGTAGCCGAAAAGGTATATGGAGAAGAACATGGTGAGAAATCCATAAGTGGTTCTTGAAGTAGTCTCTGGAGTTTGGGCTTCCATGGTTGGTTCAAATAAAGGTACGAGAAGAGGAAAGCTATAATGGTTCAAATATATTGCTTTTTGCTTGCAGATTTTGAAACTAGTGGTGAAGATAAGCAAGCATTAGGAATATATCCTTAAACATGTAAGAATATTCGAGGGTGGGGTAAAGAATATATATTTATAGGTGTATAAAAACACACATGGGAAGAAAATATTGTGGCCCTTTTAACAAAATGAGTTTCGACTTTCATTCTAGAATAAAGTATTAGTTAGTTACTATAGATAAATATATGCTTATTTAGTATTGTTTACGAAGTTTCTCTTGATTAGTTAAAGATAGCAACGGTATAGATATAACATTATCTCATCTAGTACGTAAATTACAAGAACATGTTTCAAGTGAAAACTTATTTTTTATGGTGAGAAATAAGAATAGGTGTAATCCAAGCATAATAGTAAAACAAAAACTTTAAATTTATTGTTATATTTATTTTATAATCAAACCCTCTTAAGAATTACGAGTCATTAGATATGTATGATTTATCTCGTAGAAAGAAACTACTAATTTTTAAACACGGTAGTTATGAGATAAAAAAAGTCATTTTTTTAAAAACCATAAAGATACATATATTGAACTATTGGTAGTAGACAGTAACATTACTAAACAAGATTGAATGTGCATAACTCTTGTATCCCTTAACAATCAGATCGGACTAAACAGCACACTAGGATGTACACATGGGATAACTCAAAACAAACAATTATAAACAACATAAGTAACTCAAATAGTAACATTGTTGTCTCCACTCAATCCCTAGTGACTAAGAAAAATAACTCATTTAACTGTTGGACAGAAGAAAAGATCTTGGTTATAAAAAATAAAATAAAAACCGGTAATTTGTTTCTTGTGGCATAAGGAAATAGAGTTCCACAAGGAATTGATTCTACAAGATTGGTGGATGAATAAGATTTAGCTTAATGTCCAAATCATAATTACTTATACCAATTTGTGAGATTGTGTGCACTAATTGTAGAGCTATCAAGATAATATGGGTCCAAACTTGCACTACAATCCTGGATTTGGGAAGGAAGGAACAATATATAAATAGAAATAACATATTCTGAAAGCAATATATAAAATAAAATTTTTAAATGAAGTCATCTATGTAGTTTATGCTTTAAATCAATGTCACCAAGTTCAGCCATAAACTACACCATCACACACCTGTGGGGTTGACTTTTAGAAGACATTGCTTCACCAAAATTCCATCTAAGCACAATTAGGGTTAGATTGTTGGTATTACATAACCATCCCTCCATCGATGGTCAAGACCTGCAAAATACCGATATGTAATTAAGGACAAAAGTGGAACGAACAAGGCAAGGCGATGACGTGGAATAGGTTTTGTGCAGGTTGAAATTGTTTCACGCCAAAATAATAAGGAAAAAATGTGGATTAAGTGACCTCTTGATATCTAATTGGGCCTTTCACCAAGAAGCTTAAGATTCGGGTAAAAATAAGTTTTAACACGGTATTAGAGCTTTGTTTAGGTCTGTGAGCAATTTGTGTTTCCAAAGTAAGGTTTTGGGTAGACGTAATATCTAGTTGGGCCTTTTACCTAAAACCTTAAGTTTCGGGGTAAAAATAAGTTTTAACACAGTATCAGAGCTTTGTTTAGGTCTTTGAGCAATTTGTGCTTCTGAAGTAAGGTTTTGGGTAGACGTAAGTTTCTAAAGTAGCATCTCTTTTTTTATCCTCGATTCCTAATGCATAGCATCCTAATGCATGTACGCAAAATGAAATTACAATACTAACCTGTCCGGTGATGTAGCTAGAAGCGGGACTAAGCGCCAAGAACTCCACCAATCCAGCAACTTCTTCTGGTTGGCCATACCTTCCTGCAAACAAAGCATAACTCATCAGTATCTCGATCACACTCATATAGATCACTTCCGTCTCAACAGTCCTATGGAAATGTCTTCTTACCCAAGGGAATTGTCTCCAAGATTTTCTTCTCGATATCTTCCCCGAGCTTGGCAGTCATGTCAGATGCAATGAACCCTGGCGCTACAGCATTAACCTGGAAGTTTACTTCTTTATATTGTTGATCTGGATACTTGAATCTTTAATGGAATCCGACAAAAAGAAAAGAAATAATATGAAAGCTTACATTGATCTTTCTGCTTGCATACTCCTTAGCAACAGTCTTTGTTAAGCCAATAACCCCTGCTTTTGCAGCACTGTAGTTTGCTTGTCCAGCGTTCCCGACTAGACCAACAACGGATGCTATATTGATAATCCTCCCCTGCAAAACATAATATGGACAAGATGACCAAACGAAGTACAATTTAATTTTATTTGATGTACTCATTGTTAGCAGTTAGGAAGTTGATGATATCCAGTAACTTTTAAGATTGTTAACCAAATAGCATTGAAGGACACTACATAATATTTGCATGTATGAACGTGAAAGGGATGCCGGTAAAAACTTTAGCAACCCCTGTTGAGAAACTTTGGATGTAATTCAAAATTAGCATACTTCTTCAAGTATAGAGGAAATTGCATAAAAGTGCCTTGTACAGTGGAGCTGGTGCAAATAGTTGCCCTCTTCTTTAAAGTGGTGCAGATCGGGACCCTGTACTATTTTTAAGGCACACCATTACTGACGGCGTTAAAAAGGAAAGAAGATGTCAAAAACACCCTTCAAAATATCAAACATTATACTAAATAATAAATAGTGAATCAATAAAATTGTTTTCATCCCTATTTTTTTGAATATGAAATATTTTCATCTCTTTTTTTTAGATTTTCTATTCAAGGGCAAACTGGAATTTCAAAAAAAAAAGGAGGTCAAGTGCACGTGACCAAATCTCCCCTTTTTCGTTAAACATAACTGACTGTGCACCTTAAAAATAGTACAAGGTCCCGATCTACACCAATTTGAAGTCAATGGCAACGATTTGCACCAACTTCACAGTACAAGGCACATTTTTCAATTTCCGGAATTTCCCCTGAAGAATACTACCAGTAAAGCTTATTAAATAGAGGACAATGGTTTGCTGCAACCTTAAGGACAAGGGGTCCACAAGATAAACTAGTGGGCAATAACACCTTTAAAAAATGATATAGACAAAACCAGGTAAGAAGACCAAGGCTTAAGCATATGGGTCATATCTTATTGGTTGACTTTCAGGGCATATAAAATTAATGGGGAGCCACGTTACCTTTTTCTTCTTCATCATAATTTTGGCAGCCGCCTGCAAATAATACAATACCTCAGTTCCAGTTCTGGTAAGATATTTGAAGCAATCACTAACACATCTACAATACACAAACCTGTATGCAGAGGAATACACCTGTCAGATTCAGATCGATAACATCTTGCCATTGACTTTTTTTCATCCTCATCAACAGACCATCTCGTGTAATACCTGAAACCGCATTAAGTATGTTAGAAGCTAAAAGAGGCATTTAAACATTAAATAAATAGGAAATAAGAGTTTTTATAACCTGCATTGTTTACCAAGACATCAATGGTTCCCCATTTATCAACTGCCTGTACAAGTGAGAGTAGTGAAACATATCAATAAATGGAAAGATATTAACCCAAGGGATAATCTCATGTAAAAAAACAAAAACAATGGTATTTTCATCATTTCACATCTAAAAGTTGACGGAATTGGGGAAAATGAGAGTAACAAAATTTAGGGGTTGTCTAAAACTTTTTAAACTTAGGGGTAGTTGATTGAGAAAGGTGCATACTTAAGGATAATTGAGTGATATTTTCCCTTAATCTAATTCTATAAGAACAAGGAACATTGGCTCACAGCTTTCATCATGGCTTCCACATCCTCTTCCTTTGAAACATCTCCCCCAAAAATAATAGCCTCGCCTCCACATGCCTCTATCTGCAAAAAAATTACAATGTGAACAATCATTAGTGACTATCTAGACAGCACTATGCAATCACCCAAGAAAAAGAAAACCAAATTTCATGAGAATGTAATTAGTAATATAGATTTGTTTATACAAGTATAAGCCATGCTCACCTCTTTTGAAACTTCCTCTGCTTCCTTTGCCGATCGGGCATAATTAACAAGAACCTGAAACAACGGTTCATATATCATTCAAGGCATGACCCTAAAGGTATGTATGATACAACTTATGAAGGCAGTGGCAACTTTAACATGCGCCATATTATGCATCAAGATTCTTTACAAGTCCACATAGAAGAATATGAACTTTCTCTATCCAAAGAAACAAATAAAACGTTTTCTCATGTTATTGCCTAAAGGAAATCCAGTTTAAATGTAACTTGTCCTACACAGAACATGATCCATCCATGTTGAGAGTAACTACTGAAAATCCAGTCAGCATACGTGCAAAATGAATAATTTGATAAAAGAATAATAATTAATTGAATGTTCCTCGAACGAAATCGACACAACTATCTTCTATTTGGGCTGGCACCGGTCATCATCTATAGAGATTAAAAACTAGATGTAAGGATCACAAGTTCATATTTGATACCTCATTGATGATATGTAACCTTATGGGGTGTTGACTGGGGATATCTTTCCAGATGTAGAGGAGACAACATATTTATACGTCAAAAGACAAAAACTGAAGACCAGCTAACCTTGCAGCCTGCTTTCCCCAAGGCCAATGCGACCGCTTTACCAATACCTCTAGAGGCTCCGGTCACAACAACAACAGGGGCTTCCACATTTTGAGATGTCTCAACACTTCCTTCTTCCAAAGTGGCAACCTGAGCTCTCACACCTGCATGTGACACAGTATAACGAAGAAGATCACATCATTGAGGCGCGTGACACTGAGTTTGATAAGTTTTGGGTCTGGAAATGGCCAATCTAATCCGCGTTCATCGTGTTCAAATTAGACAGAAAAATAAAGAACAAACTGTAACTTTGTCTTACATTTCCCGATTGAGGAGATTTTCGAATCTATTTCATGCAATTTTTACAAGGGAGCACAATTATGACTTCAAATTTTCGAACTATTTGTTTAGCTACACAGAATATATGCCATAATGCCAGTTCCAGTAGTTTCCTAAACACTTATTTTCCAGAACTTCAAGAACACTGCATCACAAAATCAAACTACTCCTCACAATAGCACATTCTCACTATCTTCCTCACCCAAATCCAAGAGTAATTCAACTGCTACCAAGCCCATTCCCAAAGTCCTCAACAATCACCAACTCCAATCAACCAACTACCAACAACAGCAAAATCAACACTGCAGATCAAAAGATACTCATACAAAGCAACGAAATCAATACCTGAGGAAGCAAAAGAGCTATTCGATCTACATTGCAGGGAAAGCCGAGGCAAGGACCGAACGGATCGAGCTCCGGTGGAAATCGAGGAGCATTGCTGAAAACCAGACACTCTCCGAGCTCCGGAACTCCCGAATTTGTCGGAAACGACGGTAGATTTGAGCGCGACGACGCTGGATCTGGCGATAGCAGCCATGGCAGCTCCAGAAGATGCTCTACGAAGAAAGTAGATTGGAGCTATGTTGGTGTGAGTGCGCTGTGTAGCTTTGGAACCTCCGAAGACTGTTGTAGTGTGTGGCGATGGCTTGCCAAGTCAAAAATGTCTCCTACTACCCAAGGGATCGTATATGTTCGATTTCGAGGACATTTATAAATAAATATGTATTCAATTTAAAAATAATGATAATATATTTTCAAGTAGATTTCAAATTAATATATCTATCCGGACTAGTTAGTGATTAAAACAGTTATATTTCTTAGTAATTATGAACGAACCCCGATGAGAATAATAATATTATCATTTGAGTTATTTGTTTTATTTATAGTTGATTGTATTGTGTTATCCCACGTGTCTGTCCTGATGTACCGATCTAATTATTAAGCGATATGCTAGCTATGCTTATTAAATGCTGGTGTGGAAATTGTTTTTTTCACCAAATTTAGAGTCTATAACATAACTATTGTACATATATCAACTGTTTAGTGTGAATATAAGCCTTAAAAAAATCTCACTAAATTTTCAAGGTTGATGTCAGGGGTTAGCAAAAAAAAATAGTCAAAACCGATCAATCTAAAAACAAAAAATCTTAAAAAAACTGATAATGTATTCAACTGTTTAGTGTCAGTATAAGCCTTTTTTGTTCGGTTAAACTTATTTTTTTGAAGCTACACTCATTTTTTAATGAACTTTGTTTTTACTTAATTAATTTAATTATAAATTACTTAGATTGTATTAAGTGCAAGATTTTTTTTCGTAATATTTGGCAAAAAAAAGTTTGATCCAAAAAAAATCTGACTATTTCAATTGATTTTCCCTGGGTGTGTTTTTTCCTCTAAATTAAAATTCGGATTTTAAAATGATACAAAAGCAAACAAACCAACCATTATTAATCCCTAATAATAAAAAATCATTTATCAAATAAAGTAATTTATAACAACCAATAGTCATATATCACTAGAAAAAAAATACATAATATGATAATATAAATCATACTATCCTATATGTGTATATATAGACATCTTCAATTCCATCCTATATTGCCACGTCAGATTTACAAACATCAAGTCCCGCCACCATAAAAGGCGCCATATTTGGTTAAGTGGGAAGCGAGGAAGATCCAGTGTTTCTCGGCCCACGGAAATGGGTGGTCTCAAAGTGTGGGTCCAAAGGCCCGTGGCCCATCTGTCTTGTTTCGACTTTCACCACGGTGAAAAGTAAATTCAGACATGATTAGTTACTGTCCTCGTAAAACTGTAAAGTAAACTAAGTTCAGACATGATCAGTTACTGTGTTTGTAACTAGATTTGCTAGAAAGTACTGTCTGATTAGACAACCAACGACGAAGATGAGACTCACGTGGCGTAACTGCATGAAAGCTATCAGCACCGGTACTTGAGCTAGTAAATATGGACCGTTGAAAAGTAAAAACCGTCACGGACCTCACGTGTGCGGAAAAGGCCTGACGTGAAAAGATGAACTGTGCTTTTCTGTCGCATATAAAGTGTAGAAGGACGCAATATAATATTTTTTATTACACAAAATATTAACATAATTGTTTTAGGGAGTAAGTTCAGAAAAATTTATGTTTAAAAAGTATCGGTAACTTTAGATTCTCAGTAAAATTTATGGGTGAATAATTTTTCCGTTTTTAATCCGTTAAATTTTACATTTTTCAGATCACGCGAGACATGCAACCCAGATTTTTGGAATTCCCTAAAATACACAACTCTCAAAGTAAACTCTAAATTATTAAAACCCTAAATATCGAACCCTAAACTACTCGCTCCCCAACTCAGACCTTGAAACTACATTTTCCCCAAAATATCCCCATTGATGATTAGGGGGCAGAATGGTCATTTTATAAGAAAAATATCGGTGTTAGTTAGTTTGCAAACGAAAAATATGTTCATTGTTGGTTTTTGTTGACGACCTAAAAACACCGTTACTTTTCAAAATATCGGGTTAGATTACTGGTGTTTTATATAATTTTCCCTTGTTTTATTTTGTACAACTCAATACAAATTAGTTAATCCAAAAAGGCTCAAACTTGTTGAATATTGAGTGTCGATAATTTCATCAAAATTATATCAAACACAATCATTTTAAGTACTAAAATCAAATTTAATCAAACATATCTTGGACTTGTTTAGAAAATAAGGTAAATTATATATAATTGCATTTATGGATTTTCTACAGCACAAAATTATATAATAAAAAAATTCGGATATATATTCTGAAACACATGATTATCTTTGTGAATTTTTATGTGTTACCATGATACATAATAGACATAATCAAAATATCGGTTTTCTTATCACATGAAGTACGCATGACTTTAAAATTGTATAATGTATTTATCAAAATTATTCATGTTCCTAACATTTAATCTTTTGATTTTAATTTGATTATACTCTCACAACCTTCTTGAGAATATTTAAATCGAAATATTGTAAAAAGATTTTAAAAAAAAATAGTTTTGGTATATTATAAAATATCACAGTCAAAATTTTGATGATGTTTTTTTTTGAAAAAGAAAAGTTTTGATGATTTTATATTAGGCACGAGATCAAATACAAATATAATTTAAAATACAAACTAATGGTTCAATCTAAGCCACTCAACTTTGCATTGAAAAGTGACGTTACCATTTGTCACGATTTAGTGCAATGACTCAATTTTTACTATTTTTATTCTTTTGTCTATTCCCGTTTCGTTTGAATTCCGATTGATTTCGTTCTAATGTCAGCATTTTTCTTTTTTCAAGATCTACAAAATAAGATCAGTGAAGCATATACTTTAAACCCTAAACCCTTAACCGTGCCAAATAAACCCTAGACCCTAATTCATGAACCTCTTGACCCCCAAAATCTTAAACCCTGAACCATAACACGAACCATAAACAAATAACTAGAACCCTTGACAAATAACCCGAACCCGAACCTTAAACCCCTAACACTGAACCCGAAACCATAAACTCGAAACCCTAACACGAACCCTAAATAAATAGCCATAAACCTTTTAAAATATATGTTTCACTTGTCTTGTTTTGTAGATCTCGAGAAAAAGAAAAATATTGGTGCTAGAATGAAGTAAATCGGGGTTCAAACGAAGCAGAAATTGATAAAAGAGTAAAAATGGTGAAAGTTGAATAATTATATCAAATTGTGACAAGTAGTAGCATCGAAAAGTTGTACGACTGAGATTAACCCTAGAGCTCTCTATTGCGCCTTAGGTCATCGTTGTTAGGTCTTGTCTGGTTTAAAGTAGCAGGCTGCATGAATTTTGTTCCCACCATGTCTAGATTTGTGATAATTATTGCCTTGGTTTTTTAAAAAATGGTCATGTATGTCTCATCCTGATATACAATATATGCGACAATCTTTTAAAAAGAAAAAAGGAAAAAAATGATATTAGTTCATATATTTGTATTTTAACGACAAGTTTGAGTTTGTATTTAAATCTAAACCTTTATATTATAATGACATGTGAAAATTCATAAGTACAATTACATATCCGTAGAAAATTTATTCCAAAATTATACATTCAAAAGTAACAGTAAAATATTAACTTTGAAACCATAAAATAACATTAAAACTAGCATGTCATAATTACTGCCCCTCTTTAAGTTTCCTCTTTTAACACCTACCAATTAAAACGACATAATTCCATATCTTTTATTTCCATTATGATTTTCTAATCTTTATGTTGACTTGTTTTTGTTTTTATTATTATTACATGATTATTTATTTTAATGTTTTTTACTCCAACAAAAAGATTAGGGGTGTTCTTAGAATGTAGTGGTTTTCATAAATCAACATTATAATATAACTTTAAGTCACCTCTATGCACCTAACAACATGACTTCCATTACACAAAAGCTAGCCGAAGAAGGAGAAAAATCAATGGGTAATCTTTTTATTTTTTTACATTAGATTAATGACCAATCAATTGATATATTATTTACTAATATTTTAGGATTTTTATCGTTTTTTTTAACATATGATGTGCACTTAATGGAAGTGATTTTTTGCTTAGAAACAAATTTATTACTTAAAAAGAGTGAAATAAAATTTATCGACCTCATTAACCAGTTTAATAAATTAAATGGAATATCTAAACAATAATTTATCAGACATATCTACGTAAAGCTTGTATGGTATGCAAAAACATTACAAAACCAAGCACTTGAAAATGAAACCATTGATTTTGAAATCAATAAAAAAAGAGAGTAAATTTTACACTATTACCTTTATAGATTACACACAGAAATGATTTTTCAAACAGATTAATTAAAGTATCAAAATTTTCAATTTTTTTCGTTGCTTATCTTACTCGCGACTTTAAGATTTTATATTATATTAAGACTACTTATTCTCATCCTTCAATTTTCCGATTTCAATTTAAGTTTATTCTCAAAGTCTTCCTTGAATATATTAAAATTAGAAGATTATAGGATGTGAACCAATTGTTCCAGCATATTACAAAATCTGAATGTCACGTGATGAAATAATATCTTTTTTTTTATGATTATATGATTGTGAAAATTTATACTGCGAGAATATGTTTTGTTGTAAATAATTCATAAAAATAAACTGTACTTAATGAATTATAAAAAAACATAGTACTATCAACTCATTAAAAACGACATTTAAATTATTAAAAATTTACAAGAAAACTGTAATTATTAAATCAATAGATAGTTTTAATCGCCTAATGTAATCAATCCTATACATATCAATTTATTAAACCAATCTCAACTTAAATCATCATGTAATTAAGAAAATCATAGAACAAATACAAATTGATTCAAACTATCAACCAAAAATAGAAGTTAATGTTCTTTATTTGAACAGAATTAAATACAAAAAATTCCAGAAACAAAAAAAAAGACAAGAAAACGGATTAGAAGTTTGGAGCTACTAATTTTTGGCTTTGCACCAGTGGCATAATTGTAAATTTCAGCAGTCAAAAAAAATATCACAGAGCTGAGAGAGAAAAAAAACTCAGAAAAAAGAAAAGGAAAAAAAAAATGAAAGCTTGCTGTGAAGCAAAGAAGCAAATCTGAACAAACAAAGTCCAGAGTGAAATTGATTTTCTCGGAGCTGAGAAAATGCAAGAAAATTGAATGTGTTACTGAGAAACTCTCACCGATCTCTGCGGCTACGATCTGTTAGCTCACTGTCACCTGCCGACACATCAATAAATGCTTCAGATCGAGTGTACGGTACCGACGATTCTTCGCATTGCTGGTTCTTATTTGAGCTTGCTTTCTTCATCGATGTTTTGAGATTTTAATCGCGTTCTAAGAGCTTTCACACTCCGTTTGGAGACATTTTGACGGGAAATTTGGTAAGTCAGCTACTGCGAGTTCTTTGGTGAATTTTGCTCTGTAATTTGGAATTCCGTGGAGGTGTAATGGTTTTTCGGAGTTGAATTAGGGTTCAGTTTGATAGTACTGCCTCAATTTTGATCTCACTATCAGGAAATTTAGGGTTTCGAGGCTGGGTTATCAATTTGGTTATTCTCTGGATAAAATTTCAGTTTGTGTTGCTTGAAGTGGACATTTGTTGCAGATAGTGTTAATAAGTTCAATTTCATCTTGTCTGGTTGCAATTTGGATTTGGCGGTGAAGTTGGCATGAAATTGTTCTCATGAAGGTTGAGGTGTTTTTCTAAGTTCTGAGTTGCTGGAAGTGGAAATTAGTAATTTGATGAAACTGGGGGAAACAGGAGTTTCAGCATTGAGATTCACATCATGGGTTGTTTGATTTTGCACTGCACGAAGAGTTTAGGGGATTAATACCTATAGGGGC
>JAYMSW010002094.1:0-14529 GCA_036897725.1 Erodium texanum | reverse complement strand
AACACGATACCAGACGTTTGTCCTCGTCATCTGTCCACCTCAGGATAGGTATGCCGGGTTTGCCACCGCGTCTTCTTGGCGTGGGTTTCGGCTTCGGTTGCACGCTTCCTTGGGCGGATGAACGTGGTGGCTGAGGGTGAAGGTCGGCATCCTCCTGCTCGTCGTCTAACGAAAGATGCATCTGAGGATAATACTCACCAGCTTCGTGACCGGAATAAGCCTCGGGGGGAGTATTGCGTCTCCGGGACGCCTTCGGCTTCATCAAGAATACTTTGAAGTCTTCCCCCGACGGGATTTGGGAGTAACCGGAATCGGAATGTCCACCACGAGTGCACACCATTTTTTAAGGTTGAGAGGATTTGGAGAGGTTTTTGAGAGGATTTGGAGAAAATGCATGTGAGAAGAGTGTTGGGGAAGGGGGGTATTTATAGTAAATTTGTTTGGTTTTTTTTAATTATTTAAAAAAAATTGCCGTTAGTGACCGATGACTATTTTTTTTAATCTGGTGCCATGTGTCACGGCCCCATTGCCCGGGAGGGTTGCCGATGGCCCCATCGGCAACCCTTGTCCGGCCAACTCAAAAACTCCAGCCTCCGGTTACCGATTTTGCCCATCAAAGATCGGACTGGACGTGCTCTTATATCTTATTTCATGTACTCTCCTACCATCTTACTAATTTGTCGTTTTCTTTGAGCCCATTGGAGCTAGATTGTCTTTGAGTATAGAGATTCGAATAAAGAAGACTCTATTAATATATTTAATTTATTGTTCAAAAAAATAATATTTGTCTCTTTTTTTAATACCTATTATAAGTTTATATCTTGAAAACCTATTATAAGTTTATATCCATGCAATATAAGATCCAGATATAATAATATACTTACACATGTACTTCTTCTCTTCCTTTCTTTTCTCAACTGATCATGTTCAATGAATATTTGCAGGGTTATTTTTTTTTTTGAGTAAATTTGCAGGGGTTATTGATTGAGTAATTAAAAAGTTACATACGATTAGAACAATAATGTTATATCTCATCTTCTAAATTAATATCGTCTTAAATAAACGTATAAGTTTCAAACTCTTTCATTTATCTCTCTTAAAACACTATATATATATATCGAATCTCTACTCAAATTATTACACTTTTATTGCAAAAATGAAGAGTGTCAATGTTTTGTTTTTGTTTGGAGTGGCCACCATATATGCATTATTGCTTATGGGTGGCTATGGAGAGGCGAAGAATGATGCCAGACCCCAAGCAAGAACTCAACTTTGATTATTTTGGCACATACTATACATATATTTATTTATTATCGAGTGGTTTTTGATTTGCCATTTTTATGTGTTAGATGAATCTTTATTTCATTGAGTTGAGTGAGTCAAATACGTATCCTGACACTTATCCTTTGAAGTTGCTCTCAAACGTGGTAAAAGGAAGGTATGTTATTTTCAAATTATTTATTTTAGGATGTGATTAATCTCGATATCAAATTTAAGTTTACTTTTCATTTGTAAGAGTATTCTTAAGATGATCTTCCGAGGCACAAACACACGATCACTTTTCATACGCTAGCAAAAAAAATCACGACTTATGTTGATTTTTTTTCAAAAATATCCAAAACACTCCTCTAAACCTTATACCTAAAACTCTAAATATAAACCCTAAAAGTGCTGGTAGAGGGTTATGGTCAAGGTTATGACGAAATTCTAACATACTGTGTGGAGTATTTCAAATATTTTACATGTAAAAATTATCGGATTTGTAGTCTTTTTTTGTTGTTGACATAAATCATAGTTTTTGCTAGTTTATCGTGTTCATGACACGAAAAATCATCTTAATGATGTTCTTATAAATGAAATGTCAAAATAAGTATGGAATTATTATTATTTTTCCTCTATCGACAATTTTCATGATTGATGTTTTTTTTTCATTGAATGACATGTTCCAACAGGAATGTTACGGAAGCCGTGGCTTCCAAATTAATTGAGAACGTTTTTCTAGCAAAACTCACTTTGAGTGAGGCTGAAGAAACGAGAAGTAAGACTATACTTAACTATTAAATAAAAGTCGCACATAATTCCACAACATATGAATTAATCCTTGGTTAAAAAATCAAATGCAGAGTTGCCTGGAGTAATAAATCTTGCTGATCCTATACGATATTTATAGGATAATTCCCGATTCAATAAAAGAGAAGAACATGCAAACAAGTTGTAATTCGTTCCCCAAACAAATATTTAATAAATCAATAAATGGTTATCAATTTTTTCGTTATTTATTTATGATTTAAGTTTTTTTGTTATTTATATTTATATGTTATTATTATATTTTGGCTTATTTCGTATATGTACGATTGAGCCTGATTATTAAGTGGTATATGAGTTATGTTAATTCAAAATTGCTAGTAGGAATTATTATTTTTATCAAACATGAGGTTGTGTTTTAACAAAAATAATCTAGGGAAATTTTGTCACTAACCTAAATTACTTAGGCATGAGATCTAATACAAAAGATGTTTAAAATACAAACTTACGATATAATCTCATTTGATAAGATCTCATGCTTCTAAGAAATACACAAACTAACATATAGAATAGGGAGAAGGGTAAAATTAACGATTACAATACCTTCCTTTTTTCAACTTCTTCTTGGCGTGAGCTGCGATCGCGATCTTTGCTGTTGATCTGATCAATGGTGAGGACCAATCCCATGGCAAAGGCGGCGTCGACACCTTGAATCTGATACTCGTCGCCCCATTAGGATGAAGAATAAATGGCTGATGTAGATGTCAGTAGGGGTGAAACGGAAAACCGTATCCGAAAAAACCGACCTAACCGAACCGGTTAGAACATATGGTTAATCAAACCGATCCTTAACGTTAAGGAACCAGGTCGATTAATAATTCGGTTCGGTTATGGGTATTAAATTTACTACCCATCGGGTAGCGGTTATTAACCGAATCCAGTTAGTTCCCTGGGCCTAGTGTTTTATTAGGACCGAAATGTAAGCTCAATACCAAAGGCCCAGAGAATAAACACATTATCCAAAAAATATGTTTACTATGGGATCTTTTTTTTTTTTTTTTAATATAATCTAAAACATAACCCTAAAAGGCAAAACCCTCACGTTAGCATCTACTATCTAACCCTATTTTATAACACTCTAACATAATATAACCTTAAAGTTCAAACCCTAACTAAGTTCATATGACATTATGAGTTATGACAGTATAATATGACACATGTACGAATGTATCTAACATAATTATATAACATAACGTTGTTAATAAAATCTTATTTACATTAAACTTTCTATAAAAATTAACCCTAAAATGCCAACTCTTTTATTATTATTATTATTTTCTCTTTAATTAATTTTTTTGTTGATACCGATTATAACCGGTTATCGAAGCGAAAGCGATGATTAAAAAACCGGTATTTTTTTTACCAATCGATTACGGTTATGGGTAGTGATTTTGAGTATCTGAATAATCCGGTTAGGGTAAAAAAATTCTTAATGGTTCAGGTAACCGAACCGTTTACACCCCTAGATGTTAGTGGTGATGAAGTAGAGTCCGACCCTAATGTAACAAAGGTGCTTCGAGCTCAGGTGAAATGATGGAAAGACCAATTACAGATGAAATAACCTTTAACTAAAACTTGGTAAAATTTAGCCCAAGTTGATTTATTTATTTTCGATTTTGTTGATTTCGATTTGACGGTTTTTTTGGCTCACCTCAGTATAGCACACCGTGACAAATGTATGTGAAAAGTCTAAATTACCCTTAATGGCAATCAAGCAAAATTTTGTTTCTTTGCCTCGCCTTGTCTTCAAGTTGAGACAATGCGTTAGGGCATCCCAAGGTCGTAGGCGAGAGAGGCGAATTGTTGTTCTCAGTTGAAGCAGATCGGAAGTGTTGTTGATTTCCTTGTTCGTGGTTCGGTTCCAACGTTAGAAAAGTCTGACTTTGTTGCTATTGGTGTTGGAGTATCAATTCCTGGTTCTAAGATTGAAGGAGGTGAGTGCTCCTTGATTCTCCAACATTAACTCTACGCGATGATATGTAATTTCCGTGATTTGGCTTAGTTTGTTTAACATTGCAACAGAAAGTTAGGTTTTTGTTAGTTAGATGTACGATTTTGATCCAACAGACCGTTCTACTCTCTGGAATTAGGGTCCATGTGTTGTCTATGATTTTGATTTATGCTGATACTGGATCATGTGTTTGATTGATATTAGAGTTAGGGTTGTGAAACTTAGTTTCAAAATTGGGGATTTCTTGCTCATTGACTGATTCACATTGACATGTTCTTGTCTGGAAAATAGGAGTGAGTGTAATTATCTGTTTTCTTTAATTTCGATACATTCTGTTGAATGCTATAAATTTGTTGATGTGCTATCTAGATGTAAGTTTTCAGAACAAAACACAATGTATACTATTCTAGTTATCAAATCATATTTGAACGAATGTTATTTTTCAATTAAAGATATGGTTGAAGTGTTTTTTTTCATCGTGTTTGTTTCAGTTAAAGACATATTTGAAGTAAAGTGCTTACTGAAAGTGCTTGATTTTTAGCAAATAGAGAGAATTTACTAAAACAATATTAGTTTATCCAATAAAACATTATTTCCAAACAATAAACACATTTGATTTTATGATGCTTACCTTGTGTTATTAGTAATTCTTAGCAAAACATGTTTTTTTTTAAATGTACCTTATAATTCAGGACCTGCGACTTTGTGTTCTGGATAACAGAAGAACAAAACAAATATTTGAGGGTTAAGCCGTTAAGATGCAGAAGTGTTATGCTTTACTGTATTTATCTTTATGTTTGAACCTTCTTACAAGGTAAGATGATGTGCTTACTTCTCTTTTTCAATTTTTTTTACTCATAGTAAAAATTATTTTTGTTATTTACAGATTAAGATACAATAGTTGTTTTGTTTTCTCACTTCTGTGCACAGTAATGTATAATTGATAAGGAGAAAGGATTTTCTTCCATTTTTGTTTTATCTTTTTTTTTTTTTTTTCCGTGATCAATCCGTATGATATGAGTATTCTGAAACAAATTAATAAGGAAAATCACATTTTATAATCTTCGTCTGAACAAATGAAAAGAAGTAATTGAACGGGAGATGTAAGCATCACATAAAACCTGTATCTTTTTTTAACCTTGTTTACTCTTGTATTATACTCGGCTTCATTTTTACTTACTCACATTTTAGTTTAATTGGGATTCAAACACATTGTGGGAATTTGACAATCATCATTTACTGGAAAAGTTAAAATAGTTGAAAAATGAATGTCTAATATCATGTTTGGTCATGTACAGAAAAGAAACATTTGAGAAGACTTAAGAGAAACCAGTGGGGGATTGAGAAGAGGCAGTGAAAGAAGTGCAGAAGGAAGAGGTGGGAGATATGTTGGTAGCAGCAGCCAACCAGCTAGGGAAAAGGATGCACCGTAACTTTTCCCACAAAGCAACAGCCAACCTCCCAATTAAAAAAAAATAGTGGAGTAGTTTGTTTTGTAATGTTTAATGCCCATCATGTGGTTGTAGGATATTTTGTTTTTTGGATGGGTGGAAACAAACATTAGTACTTCACATGTTGCTGTGAATGGAGAGTGTGGAAGTAGAACAACACCAACCTCTGCCCTTTGTGTATACACTGTTGAAGAGAATCAGATTCTCCATTTTCCAATTCATGTTTTTATTCACATCAGCTATATATTTTGATGTAGAATCATTTTTATGCACTTTGTTTGGTTTGGAGCAGGTTCAATATAAAACTTTGTTTGAAATTGCAGCCAAACTCTGGCCATTTTTTTTATATAAAATTTTGACATGACGATTTAGTGACTGTGGAAAGTGCAGCCAAATTCTATCCAAGGTTCTTCAACCATTGAAAGAACAATTAACAATGACATAGGTAAAAAAAACAATACAGGTTAAAAAGGAAATGAGATGGTGAAATAAACTCGAGTATGAATATAAGATACTCAAACTATTGCATTGAACAAAATATTCATCTCAAATACAACTTCTCATCAAATTCAACATCATTCTCAATTACAACAAACATGTATACTACAGAAAGTATTACTACATCAACAACAAATGACAAGTTTTTATGTAAGTTTCTTACACAGAGAGCTTTCCCTTCATCCATTCCTCCAGCATCCGAAGTGCAACTTTGGGCTGATCTGTTGGAACGAAATGGCTGGCGTTGTGCACTTTCAGAAACGCAAGTGGGCCGAAGCTTTTTAGTTCACCGCCCTTTATCCTGCCGACTTTGAATGGAACTGTGGGCGATGCTCCGAACCGCTTCTGGCCTCGCCATTTCATGGCATGAAGCCATCTCCAATTCCCTGCCAAAAACTAACGGTGAGTTTACTGCATAAACATAAGAAGATAAGATGCGTTTTACTACTTACCGAGCCAGTTGCAGATCAAGTCATGCTCTCCTGCATATATGAGCACCTTGATGCCATCTTCCAGGAGAGGGGGAATCTGAATGTCATAATTTATTACTATGTCACTGCTCAATGCTGCATAAACATCGTTGTTGCAGGGACGGAATGTAAGGTCCCCGACCCCAAGAGCGTCTCTGACTAGTTTCTTGTTCAGAAACTTCTCCAGGACTGCTTCAGAAAAGTTTGCTTCTTTCTTCTTCCTAATATCATAGGCCTGCAAATGAAAGATGCACAAGTTATTTAAAATTAAGCAACCTTATTCAGAAAAGCTTAAATAAGGTTAAGGCTTTCTTACATTTACACCACTGGTATTAACAATCCTATGAAGTATTCCGTTACAAATATAAGAAGATGTTGCACATAGAATTCCTCCTGATGATGATTCTGAGATAACATTTTGAATCAATGACCAAGAATGGAACCATTATACAACAAAGCAACGGAAATGTTGAGATTTTGTGCAAAGAGAGTTACCGCAACGATTTAAACGCCTTTGACATTGTGGGAAGACGTGGTTGTTAATCCTCTCAGCGACCGAATTATTGATCACCTTCATTCGTACAGCATAATCTGACCATGACTTATACATCTCTCCTGGATTAATATCGCCATTTCCAGTAGCAATTCCCTGTTATACCATTTATTCAGAATATTATTATTTTTGTGATAAGCTAAAATCACTTTTTTTTAAAAACATAAATAAGGGGCATCCCAAGAAGGGAGCCCACAACTTCGTATCCAATCTGAGATATTGCTTTTATAATTTTGATTGTGCTGATTTCTTGAGTGGGCATGATTCTTATGAATTATGAGGATGATGAGACCTATATCTAATTCTATGGAAATTAATGAACTTTTGTTTATGTTTAAAACTTCAAAAATCATGACTTCATTATTTTAGGTTTTTGTGTTGATGAGTGTCATGATTTCAAGACTTGTAATTTCTAATTTGATGATTTTTGCTATGAAACAGTGTGCAGTTTGAATTAGATTATTTGACATGTTCCGAATTTGCTATTAGGAAATGTTGAGGCAATTCAAATTGTAGAGATGTATATGTACCTTGAGGTTTATACGGATTCCATGGTTTGCCTTGTTCCCTCTGTGAATCCGAGAAGCCAAAGCAGGGATGTAGTGGCCGGCATACGATTCTCCGGTGATGTAGAACGCATTCTTGGCGAACTGACTATGGTCCTTGAAAAAAGACTGGTGATAGAAAAACACATTAATAAGGAAGAAACACCAAAAAGAGAGAGAGAGAGAGAGACTTACCTGCAAGAAGTCGTACATGTCATCGCTGACACCCTCTTGATCGTGACGAGTGTCGTTAGCGTCTGGAGAGTAGCTGAAACCGGTGCCCGTGGGCTGATCCACATATAGAAGATTGGAAACCTGTACATCACATTAAACCAAAACTAATTAATTAGTACTGCCATACAAACAGAGTACTACTACTGGCATCACAAATAAACAGAGTATTAGAGTATGTACCTTATCCCAACCATAGTGATTGGGAAGGAGTGAATAGTTATTGGCAAGCTGGACAGGACCATTCTCAAGAAAGAGACCCAACAGACTGCTGCAGCCTGGCCCACCGTTCAGCCATAAAACTACAGGATCGTTCCTCTTTGTCCTCGATTCGAAGAAAACATAGAACATCCTATATCAATAAAACAAAATACACATCAATTTTGGACCCTTTTCTTGATTAGCACGAGAACATTAAGTTTTTCTGCCCTTGAAGTCGTGGAATTTGAGTTACTTACCTTGCAGCATGGGAATTCCGGAGATGGTAGTAACCGGCTTTTTGCCCCAGCACCTTAATGGACATTGCCGGGGAAGCTGTTTGAGCTTCAGCGTTGCTCCTGGTGGAAGAGAGTATCATGGAGAGAAGAAAAGCAACTGCAAGGGCAAGAACAACAAATTGGTGACTGTGTGCCATTGCTGTCTTTACTTCTTCTTCTTGATGAAATGAAATAGAAATGGTAAATCAGCTATGTATAGAATTTGGTTTCAGACAAGACAAGTATTAGGTTTATTTATTACTATTAGGTTTCACTGTGAGGCTGAGGTAAGAACAGTTGGGTAAAGAGGTTTAATGAAGGAACATAATGCTAAATATTATCATCAGAAATATATCAAGAGACAAAACATAATGCTAAACAGTTTTCAAATGTTGCATGACTCGTACCAAATATTTTCATAGGAAAATAAATAAATGCAGTGTACCTCTGATTACACTCACATTGCCTAGTCCGAGAGAGTCTTGTCGTACTTCCATTCAAGCTTCCTGCCTTTCAGCTTTTGACACAGATATCAGGAGATCAGAGAGTGTTTTTGTTCTCTGTCATAAAGAGCAAAATTATTAGCTGATCATAGACTTAACATACATCCTATATGGTTGTGTTGCTTGCTAATGGCAAAAATGCCATCTGAGTCCGCCACTTCTTTATGAAGCAAGGCTGAAAGAGCAATTACGGATTGCTGATCGTAACACAATAATAATAGCTAGCCTCCCTCCTCCACTTCTTTAGCCACATTGATTAAAAACACATAAGAATAAGAAGACGAGTCACTAATGCAGTTGGTGAGTTTTTAGTTCATTCGTATAGACATTGTATCGTACTCTTATTCTTAGGCATTATCAGTGCCAAGTACATGACCCTAATTAACACTACTTTTCTTCCTGTTTTTTTCTACTTAAATTAGGATGAGGTAGCATCTCTACGTGCAAAAATTGCCACATTAGAGGTGGACTTGCGTTAATCACGGCAAGAGGCCGCTGATTATAAAAATCGTTGCAGTCAATTAGAGAAGGTAATGAAGTGAGTGCTGTTCCTCAACATTTTGTCTTGAACTGGCTTGCTCATATGGAACATGAGATCCGATATATCCTTCTTTGTTGGGTTTCATTGTACAGGAGTTAAAAACCTGAAAGATAATGACCAGCAAATGAAGCCAAAGGTTTGCCTCTTCCAAACAACTTTGTTCAATTGAATTTCCAAGTTGTGCTCATCTCCACCCACCCACCCATCTATTTCTTGAATTACCACTCAATAAATGACACATGGTTTCCACTCTCTCTCTCTCTCTAACTATCCACCGCTCCATCTACATTTCGTGTTCTTTCTTCAGCAAATGATTTCATATCGTGCCCTTGAAAGAACTAAAAGAAAGGAAAAGCAATGAGGTGCTCAAGTCAACGAGACTGCTTGATGAAGTTTTGAACACTCATTTCTTTATCTTTTTTGTATATTTCACATTGAGCCTTTTGCGATGTAGCTTTTTACTTGTCATGTTTTGTTTTCTGCGCTCCAGATTTAAGCCACGCATTTTTACTGAGGCCACTACATCGGAAAAATATTTGTGTATACGCCAGTTTTGATGACAGTTCAATGCAATGCCGACGAATGCGTTTTTGTTGTAAAGAAAAGTTGGTAATTAAGAAAAGAGCGAATACTTATGATTTACTGTATTAATTTGAAAACAAAATTACATCAACTACTTGAAATTAGACAATACAACAACTAGATTTCGAGTATTTTTTTTTGTATATCTTTTTTTTAGCCTCATGGCGTTGCAATTTTTACTTATTCATTGACGACGCGTCTTTATTACATAACTTCTCATACTTAACAAGGGCCTTCAACTTCTCGATCTACGAAGTCTTATTTGCGTCCTCGAGTCGAAGTTTCTCAAGTTCCAACAATCTCCAGCTCGAGTTTTATGTACTATTAAGAAATGGTCGATGGTCTCGTTGAGCATCGATATTTCCCTCGAAGTCCACGACTTTCCCCTTCTCCTTTTTCTCTTGGACACCTTTTGTCCTTGGGGATGAGGCGACGATAACGGAGGCATTTCTTCATCGGCATTGATGGGCTTGTTGCAATCCAAGCCTTGTGAGGAAGTGTAGAATCTGTCCTCGTCCACCTTCGCTCTCTTGCTCAAGCATAAAGACACATCTTGGCCCTATCATTTTGGTAGTTTCTATTTTCTACGTCTTGTCCCACCAATGCTTGTATTGGAATGTTGCGTTGTGTTTATGGGTGTACTAGCCTCAACCTTTTTCATAATTTGGTCATCCGACATACCGTTCGTATGTTATAATTATCTGTCATGGTATATGTCGTTGAACTCATTGGTCTTTGGCATGGTTTTTTACCAATGACCCTTGCATTGCTTGACCTTTAATATCAAGCCATTTCTCTTAAAGGAGTTGTACTCGACCACAACTTCTCCTCAATATTTGTCCTCTTTCTTGTAGGTTTCTTGGATTACATCGCAAAGTTGTGAATTCAGGCATCCACTGACAACTTCTCGACCTGAACATTCCACGACATGCGAGAGAAGTCTTCAGGACTTCTTACGCGGGTTCAGGCTCCTCCTCTGTCAGGGCTTTCTCATCATCCTTGTCAAGCCCCGTAGTCCCCACGAATCGACTTCTATTTGATGGATTCGATGGTGACTGGTCGAAACCTCACATAAACTACGTGTCGGATGAGAGTATGGGCATTAGGGGACAATATGGAATTTGTATACCCATAAGATTGGGTTGGAAAATTGTTGTTGTATATATTGCCACAGTTCGTATGTCATGGAAAATTGTGGGTTGTGGGTTGCTGGAGAATACTAGGGAGACGCGTTCATTATTGGTTTGTTTGGTTCGGGAGGAAAATCGAGTGTTGATGTGTTAAATAGATTGTTGGTGTTGTTGGAATCCATGGTAAGAACAAGTAAGGAACTTAGGATGAATTGGAAGAATCAAATAAGAAGATTATTGGTGTTGTTAGAGTATGGTCTTGCTTGTCGTTCAGCTTTCAGTTTCACTTGCCGATGCTTCTCTGACTTCATACTCACGCTTTCGCCATATGTTGAGGCAATCCATAAGGGCATTAAACTTGACTTTGAGATGTGTTTTCTCATACCACCATGGAACTCTTTCAAACTCCTGCTTTTCCCCAGATATATAATTAGTTCCTCATGTTTTACATCACACCTTTCAGTTTCCCTTTCCATTCACTCAATATGTGGAATCGGCTCCGGCGTCCCCATGGTCACGGGACTGCAGGCTCTGATGCCAATTATGCCAATTTTTACAATAAAAATAGGGAATAAACAATATTTGCTTAACAGGGTCTGACGCTCGCATTTTCTGTTTTGGAGTTTGAATTGTAAAGCGATGCACCGTTCCACAGGTAGTGCTATCTGAATAAGAAGTTTCAAATGCTTTCATGCACACTATTCTTTTCTTAATTTATACCTTGAGATCACGAGGTAAGACTGTTTCTTCGTTCCTTCAAGGTTCTCTTTCTCTTGCTCCTACTCAATTTCTCAGATCTGGATTTGTTTTGTTCATGGTGACATTTCATGTATGTGGATATGCGTCTTTGTTGATGGTTAATTCGTTTTTGTACTGCTGAGTCAATCCTGTTTTTTTTGATGAATTGTTTATTGCGGTAAGTATATGTCATGCGTGAGATCTCGAGTCACAGCTGAATGTCAATTTTGCTTACCCTTCACCGAAAGTAAGTTGTTTATGTATCTTTAGCATCCCCGTTTCATGAACTGAATTGGGTGTTTGAATTAATGCCCTGTTTTTTGTTCCTTGTTGTGCTACTTTTAGTATTATATTGTACCATTTGGGGTTTCTTTGATATCTGTATATATTGATGTGATCGTCTATCTAATTTTTTTTGGTTCTATTGCTTTGCTAATGTTGCTTCTATTTATTAAATTATAATGCCTTGAGAGTTGTATTGATCTTTAAATTTTGTGATTTTTCATGTCTCGAGAGTTGTATTGATCTTCAAATGTTGTTTCACATGGTGAGGCTCTTACTGCTATATGGAGACTACTCGGCAGTGAGCAAACTTCATGGTGCTTGGATGGGGAGGGTATTCTACGAGACTTGAAATGGAGCCATAGAGTGTGATAAGTATTTTAGAAGCTAATGAGAGCAAACAATGAATGTGAAGCTGGAATCAGGTCCTCCAATGCCTTATATTGAAGTTGAAACAGAATATAAATGCTCTTAGACCTAAAATTGAAACAGGGTGTTCCTACCTCCTGAATTGTGTTGAAGTAGAAATAACAAAAGAGATGTTGGTTTAAATGTCCACAAAAAGTGCTTAGTTTGCAGAGAGTTTAAATGAATTGTTACAGATTAATGATATACATGTAAGTTCTTTTTTTATCAGTATGTGCCTACGAAGATGTGTGCATAAGGTTAGTTATGATAAGTGTTTGGAGTGTTCCTTAATGTGATTTTTGTGTGGATCTTTTGTCTTCACCATATTCATCTAAATATTTGATGTGTGCCTCCCTGCTACACCATATTATGTTTTAGAAACTGTAGTCTCTGTACGTGACCTTTTGCTGCATTTTTGGTGGATCTGTTATCTACTTTGTAATTTTCATTCTTGAATTTGGATGTCGTAGTTTAATATTCATAAGTTGAGAGCTTTATTTGTGGGTTTGTGTTTTATTTTATATAATCTAGCTTTGATTGTGGTCAGATTATGATAATTTTTTGAATGGAAATCTTGATTTCCATACAATCAACTAAATTAGCTGCCAAGAACGGGCAGTCTCAAGGGCAGGATGGGTAGTACATAAAGCAGCTATCTGATTACATTGTACCAATACTGGTGGAGGCTTTACTACATAAGGTCCTTATATTTTTTTTATACCGCAACATCATTTTTAATTTAAGATTTTCTATTTTTTGTAGCTCCATATAGTTATGATGGTTGAAATTTGTGTGAACACGATGGTTGCATTGAATGATGTTATGTTGGTTCCACTGATTTGTAGGGATGAAAAATAAGAATTCTACAAAGATAATGCATATACATACACAGCACCACATATGTTCATCTACAAATATAGGTGAACAATACGCTAAAATGTTTTACCTCATCTACAAATATAGGTGAACAATACACTAAAATGTTTTACCTTTCCTTCATCCTTTCTTCTTACTAATTTGGACATCACTTAATAAGTCTACCAATATCTTTGGTTCAAACTTGGTTGGTTGGTTCAGATCTCTCTCAAGTAGTCCTTAGTTTCCAACGAGTTGCTCAGTCATACCGTGGAATTTTGAGACATTAAGACACAAAATTTTATATATCAGATTTCAGGGTCACTTCTAGATGAAATGTAAGGTCCATCCTTGATGAGATTAAGCTGTTTATCACAATCAGTTCATCGATAAAATGAAGAAGAACGGATAAGGCGAAAGTAAATGATTTTAATGCAGGGGGTGGACTGCTTAGGTAATAAAGAGAATGAGCAAGATGGGGATTTTTTTGGTCAGGTTTGTCTTATAAATGTTAAATATATAATTCAGAATTTTGTTGCACAATGCCATTAAATAATATTTTCTCTATACTTCTTATTCTTTGTTCAACGGGTAGCGCCTCGTATCGCGCGGTACACCGCACTAGTAAAACTTAAATGTTTAATACTCATGCCAAAATATCAGTACGCATAGCTGATAAAAAGTCAGTAAACATCATGGCAAAATTTCGTGTTTGAGTATACATATACCAGAAATATGGAACTGTTTTAAAATTCCTTTAAATTGCTCTAAAGTACTCGAATTGATCATTTCACCTACAATAGGTTACGGAGCACGAAAACAAGCAATTCTAAAAGATTATATTCAAATAATTAAAACAAGCTCCATAAAAACTGAAGAATGGCACTAAAATCTATCAAAATCATCACAATCATAATTCTTAGACCCATGCATTTGAGACCCATTTTGTCCCTCCCTACTTTGGAGCTAGAGCACGGTATGGTCGCGCTTTTGAGGGTGACTCAACTTTGGACTGACTTTGGATCTTCAAGTCTTCAGGTAGGGAGGGAGACACGACCATGCCCTTGTCAGGGACAACACAACGTGGATACGAAGCAACTTAGACACAATTCACGGCACGATCGTACTTTTGACGGGACCAAATCCGACTCCATTAGCATCCCTGATAGTATGTATGGAGCACATTTCATATGCACCTTGTTTGGTTCTACTGCAATAATCGGATGCTTG
>JAYMSW010002093.1:0-14531 GCA_036897725.1 Erodium texanum | reverse complement strand
AATATATATTTGTAAGAAAAAATTAGTTATAAAATTTTAAAAATTGTAAAATATTTTGCAAAAATTTCATTTTAAAATTTAAATTTTGAATTATAATTTTAATGAATTATTAAATTATTTTTCGATTAAAGTTTATTTATAAAATAAAAATGAAAAAAAATAAAAACTGGGTGATGACGTCATAATGACGTCATCATCTTGAGTTCGTAGACGACTCCGACGACGGTTCCCGGCCTCAGCTTTGATGACGATGATATGAGTTCTGCTGGAGACACCACCTAACCTCCACCTACGAGCACGACTATTTCGGACAAGAATGGCGATTGTCGAATCCCTGGAAGGCGTGGCGTTGGTCAAGCTCTTCGACACGGGGCAGTGAGCTTAGTCGGCATCGGTTGAGGGACCAAATCGACACCAAATCCAGATTTCCGGTGGACCACGAGGATGAACGGTTAGAGCATTTAATGATTTGCCCCTTCTCCCGGTGAAGCCCCAATCTAGATCTAGTTTTTCGCTCACCGGTGAAGCCTCAAATCGAGATATCCGGTCGACCGCGAGGACGAACGATGTTGCAACGTTGCTGGAGAGGAGGTCGGAGCTACTGTTGCAGCACGGTTGAGCATCTCCGAATATTTCTTCTTGCCGGAGCTGCAGATCTGCCGGAGAATGCGCCGGAGATGGGTTACCGGATCTGCAGCTCCCAATCCTCTTTTAATTTTATTTTTTTTAATTTTAATTTTATTTTTTTGTTCAATAATGATGGGGATTTAGTTGACCACAATTGACCGAGGACAATCTTGTCATTTTAAAAAAAAAATAGAAGGTCATGTGTCTTACACATGATTAAAAATCTGATTTTTTCCGTTAACTTTAACACTGTTAGTGTTCTATAAACCTTAAAAAAAGTTTACCATATTCGTATGAACGAGACGATTAATAAGTTATAGTTATAATATGTATGTGAATTTTTCCGTGATTTTTATGTCCGTATGTAAGAACAAAAATACAATGTATTTAAGCTATGACAAGGTTATTATCAACCGTGAAAATCAATTTGGTTGTCTTTATCTCTCTTCACGGTCCAATATTATGTTCTCTTCATGGTCATCATAGCGTGATGCCAAAAGCAAAACACAAGTCATTGATCTCTTGTGCTACGCACACAAATGGTTTAGTTTCAGCCACCAAACCCAAAACCCAGAACCGGCCAAGCCCCTCTACGGATGTGGTGACCGTACACGTGCAAAAGCAGACACACCCACCATGTCAGGTGTGATACAGAGAGAGAGGGTCCAGTTCCTGAGTCGGAGACAGTGCAAAGAGCGAGTATGGTCCGTCCATTTTGGTTTGTCTTGTTGCGCAAGTCCCAATTCTCACATTCTTGACCCATTCATGCAATCAATCAAGCATTACCTAAACTCAATCAAAGTTGCAGTCTTTATGACAACATCGATCCCTCCAAAAGGGCCAGAGCCCAGACCTTGGTTGGTTGTTTAGTTGTTGTTCTACTTGTGTTTCCAGCTCCCACCTGCTCTTCTTCTTCACCTACCAATCATACAGCAATTGGGTTTGATCGAGGTTAAGCCTCTCTGCTTCTTCACCAGTTATTTTATAGTTGAGTTTGATTTCATGCATTGTGTTTTTCATGACAAGTTCTTAACTTTTGGGGGTTTTGTTGGTGGGTTTGAGTTCAATTTTTCTGGGTCGGCCATTTCTCAGTCTTGACCTTTTTTTTGTTTCTACTGCTTGTTTGAGTTTGATTTGTGCCTATTTTGATAAGAATCTATTAATGGCAAATTCTGCACTTTATGGGCCTTCTTGTTGGTGGGGTTGAGTTCAATTCATGGGTTTCTTCATATTAGAGTGAGTTCATTCCTTCATTGTTGAAACTAAGTCTCAACCTTGTTCAGATTATTGCATCTTCAAGTTCTTCAATTTAGCCTTTCATATTCTATGGATCCATTGATTTGCATTTTATCTGGCTAGACTGAATGAGTTGATTTTCTTTACAAAAAAAGTGATATTTTTTCATAATTTCCGGATCATTATGAGGTGTATCGTGTGTATCAGTGCTTGGATTTAGATGGTTTTCTCTGGAAGGTGTAGTGTTAGATCATGCGTGGATATCCTCTTTTTGCTTGGAATGTTTGTGTTGATCTGAGCTCAAATAGTTTCTCTTTGGATGTTTATGTACCTCTTGTTTCTGGAAATTGATATGCATCTAAACTAAACCAATTTTTCCCGAGAACCAAACAGATCACTGATGCAACTTGTTCTCCTAAAGTATTGGATAGAAAGTACATGTTTTTCCATATTTCTTCAATTTCAATTTGAGTCTACTTGGGTATTTGCCGATTTTGCTCATGTGTTATCCTTTCCTGTTGAAATTCAAGGTGTTGAAGAACCTCAACGTGATCAACACCTGTTGTTCCTTCTGAGACTTGAAGAATGTCTTCACTCACAGTGGATGTGTCTCAGAACGGAAACATCCCAAACTGCGATTCCTTATGTACTGTAGCAGAAATCGAAGAATGCGATTTTTCAAAGCTACTCGACAGGCCAAGGCCCTTAAACATGGAGCGACAGAGATCTTTCGACGAAAGGTCACTAAGTGAACTTTCCATCGGGCTCTCACCTCGCCCATCTTCCAGACCCGTCGAGAACTCATCCCGAATCATGGACCATTTGGATTACATATTTTCACCCGGCAAGAGATCGGGCTCAAACACCCCAAGGTCCCAGAACGGCTTTGACCCACACCCAATGATAGCTGAAGCTTGGGAAGCTCTTAGGAGCTCATTAGTGTATTTCCGAGGCCAACCAGTTGGAACCATTGCAGCATTAGATAATTCTGATGAAAAACTCAACTACGACCAAGTGTTTGTGAGAGACTTTGTGCCGAGTGCTTTGGCATTTCTCATGAATGGCGAGCCCGAAATAGTGAAGAACTTTATCTTGAAGACCCTCCGGCTTCAATCTTGGGAGAAGAAGATTGACAGGTTCCAGCTGGGCGAGGGAGTGATGCCTGCTAGTTTCAAGGTACTCCATGATCCGGTGAGGAACACTGAGACGCTAATTGCAGATTTCGGTGAGAGTGCGATTGGAAGAGTTGCTCCTGTGGATTCTGGTTTTTGGTGGATCATTTTGCTTCGTGCGTATACAAAGTCCACGGGTGACTCTTCCTTGGCCGATCTGCCTGAATGCCAAAAGGGTATGCGCTTGATCTTGAGTTTATGTCTTTCAGAAGGTTTTGATACTTTCCCGACTCTTCTCTGTGCTGATGGGTGCTCTATGATAGATCGCAGAATGGTGAGCTTCTTGCAATTTTGGGATAACCTCACTCAACTAGTCCTGACTATACACATTTTTCAATTAAGTACTCCAAGTTTTTTTAAAAAAAAAAAAAAAAAAACTCTTTTAAGAGTAGTTAAGCGAGAAATATACATCTTAGGAGTAGCTAAATGAGATTTTCTTACAATTTATGTCAGATTTAGTTAATGTTTTGTATTAGAATTATCTCAATTAAAAAGTTGTTGTTTTAGATTATGCTGGCTATTCGTATTTCAGGGTGTGTACGGGCATCCAATTGAAATCCAAGCTTTATTCTTCATGGCGTTAAGATGCGCTTTGGTTTTACTGAAGCAAGACGAAGAGGGGAAGGAGTTTGTGGAGCGAATAACAAAGCGGCTTCACGCATTGAGCTACCACATGAGAAGCTATTTTTGGCTAGACCTGAAGCAACTCAACGACATATACAGGTACAAGACAGAGGAGTACTCTCACACTGCGGTCAACAAGTTCAACGTCATGCCCGATTCTCTCCCGGAATGGGTGTTCGATTTCATGCCCACTCATGGTGGTTACTTCATCGGGAACATAAGCCCAGCGAGGATGGATCTGCGTTGGTTCTGCTTGGGCAATTGTGTTGCGATCCTATCATCGTTGGCGACTCCTGAACAATCCATGGCCATTATGGACCTTATAGAGTCGCGGTGGGAGGAGCTGGTTGGGGAAATGCCTCTTAAGGTTTGTTACCCGGCAATTGAAGGTCATGAATGGCAAATTGTAACGGGGTGTGATCCGAAGAATACTAGAGGGAGCTACCACAATGGCGGGTCCTGGCCAGGTATGTTCTTGTTTTCTTGGCTTGATTCATTCACGGTACTTACTAATATGTGATTCAGATTCAAACTATTACTGATGATCAGGAAACTGCAAAACTTGGGCATCTTCGTTTATTGGTACAAGTAAAGTTCCATAAGACTTGATGTGCTTATAGTAATTCATGTGTGCTACAAAGAGGTGTTACTTTTTCCAAGTTCGATACAAATATAAGGGTTAATTACAGATAACTATTCTGTACTATACACTTTTAGTACATAAATATTCTCAACTACAATCTACAATTAACCCCAAACTTAATGTCCACTTTCCCGCAGAGAAGCGGATTTTGCATGAATTATCGATCCTTGTATGAGTTAGTTATTTCTATGAATTTGCATAAATTTACATTCTGAGGTTGATTTTGGGTATTGTTTGGTGGTGGGTGCAGTGCTGTTATGGCTTCTGACAGCTGCATGCATAAAGACGGGACGGCCACAAATTGCAAAATGGGCCATTGAACTAGCGGAAACCAGGCTGGTAAAGGATTGTTGGCCAGAGTACTATGATGGGAAGCGAGGTCGATACATCGGAAAGCAAGCGCGTAAGTTCCAGACGTGGTCCATAGCCGGATACTTGGTGGCCAAAATGATGCTGGAAGACCCTTCCCATCTGGGCATGATCTCCCTCGAGGAAGACAAAATGATGAAGCCCCTCATCAAGCGATCCAATTCCTGGACTTTCTGATTAAATAAATCTGCATCTATCTTCTTATTAGGTTTTAGAACTGATCAAGGATTCAAGATTGGATTTTTAATTATTCATGTTCTTGTTCTTGTAACCATGTGACAGTTCCAGTTTGGGGAAAATAAGGTTTCTACTTGAAAACCTTGGTATCTTTCTGTAAAGCTGGTTCCAAATGTGGCTTACAATTCGGGTCTAAGCTGGGAACTTTTTTGGATTTGCAAGTCATGGACTAGGCTTTCTTTCTAAGGAAATGTGTCATTTACTTGAAGACCACGTCACCCTTGCTTTGACTTTTTTTCTATCAATAATTTATAACTTAACCATATTAATCTTCATTATCTTATAAAGTCAAATGTCCGAATGTTAATTGGAAGTTGAAAATCATACACAATGTGACTTGCTTGTTGTACAGTTATTAATCTTTTTATTTCAAATAAAAATCAATTCTAAGTTTATTTAGAAATGCTAGTCATTTCACAATGCTAATAAAACGAATGGATAATGGAAACTGAGAGAGACTCAACGGTAAATGCAAATTGTAAATGCAAATTCTAAGAAAAATCAATGGACAATGAAAATTTCCGTATTTGTATCTTGATCATTGGAATTAAAATATAATAGTGGCCGTTCGATCCGGGTGTAATCGGTCAATGTAAGAAACGTGTCGTACTGTAACCTTTTTTCCTTGTACAGCTATAGACTTGGTTCGGAAACTAATATTCTCAATCGATGACTACTTGAATCTCCCGCATTTTCCCTCGTTTTCTCGCCAGCCAAACAACCGAATAGAAATAGAAAGATACCCCATGAGGCCACAGAAGACGCCGATCCACGCCGTGCTGATATGGTTCCGGCGGCAGCCGCCGAAGGGGAAGTGCTTCCTGGCCGTGGTTGCGGCCTTATTGGCTCTCATCACTCTCCGACACCTCGTCCACGATCACGACAATCTCTTCGTCGCTGCTGAGTCCGTTCACGCCGTTGGGATTTCCGTGCTCATTTACAAGCTCATGAAGGAGAGGACTTGTGCAGGTCAAATAGATTTCAATTGATCGCATTTCTCTTTCTAGAAATTGAAGGAATGCAGAATGCGAAGAAGCTTGTGAATTTCATTGATCTGTGTGCTTTAGATTTCCATCATTTCAGTTATGCTAACCCTATAGGCAATTGGTATTTCATTCAATTCTGTTCAAATAAGTATTTATTAGAAAATCTTAAATTTTAGATATCTGCTAATAATTAGGAGTCTGTTATGATTTACTCGTATAGCTTTCCTTTCTATTTTCTCTAGTTTGAATAGCATAGGTGATTAGATTTTAAATTTGTTCCATAGTTCTCTAGGCTTTACATTGGTTTCCTCTGTAGACATGGCAAATAGTTATCTGCATTTTTGTTTGGAGAGGTTAATTTCGGATCTTTTTATGTTTTCTTATCAAATGTTCTACTTGGCTCGTTCTACTCATAAATTTTATAATATGTATCAGTTTGGGTACTGACATTGGCATTTCGTAACGATCTGCTTAGCACATAGTGTTACAAGATGTAATACTATTATGGTTGTCTTTTATGTTCATTCCGTTGCTTTGAATACCGTGCAGGACTCTCGCTGAAGTCGCAGGAGCTTACAGCTTTGTTTTTAGCCGTTAGGCTTTACTGCAGTTTTGTTATGGAATATGATATACACACCATACTCGATTTAGCTACCTTGGCAACAACCCTGTGGGTTATTTATATGATCAGCTTCAAACTAAAGGCTAGCTACATGGAAGAAAAAGATAACTTTGCGATCCATTACGTGGTGAGTTTTCCTTTGTTTATATCGGGATTCACCAGAATAGGATTTGACTATGTATTCTTAAAGAGATATATGTGTAAAGAAGTTTTTTTTACAATCAACATACAGAGTCGGGGTGGTATTGTTTGTCATTAATTTTGTATGAAGAAAGTAGGATAGTTCTTATTTGGAGGGGAATGTAACCTTTTGGGCATTCATGCTAACTAAATTTAATAGCTTTAATGGGATTTTGGCATGTAAATTCCATCAAATGTATGGTTCTGCGACATTTAGCTCGACTCTCTATTATGTTAATCTGTTTGCTTGGAAGTAATCTCCATGTTATTGAATTTGGATGCAGGTGATACCCTGTGCAGTGTTAGCTCTGTTTGTTCATCCTTCAACTTCACATCACGTTATAAACAGGATCTGTTGGGCCTTCTGTGTATACATGGAAGCCATTTCTGTACTGCCTCAGTTGCGTGTCATGCAAAACACTAAGGTGCTACTTCGTGGGTTTGAAAATGAGTATATATATGAGTTGTTTCGAATTATGCTATACTGTTTTGTGCTATCTCATATTTCTCGTTACTTTCAGATTGTTGAACCATTCACGGCTCACTATGTATTTGCATTGGGTGTTGCAAGGTTCTTCAGTTGTGCGCATTGGGTTCTCCAGGTTTGATTTCAATAAGTCGTATCTGTAACTCGATTTTGACTAGGCTTATAGTTATCTGCTGAATTGGTGAAACCTAATCCTTATACATTGTTGCTGTTATGATTTGGTTCCTCTAACCAGGGTAAAAAACTCTTCAGATGTATGTGTCCCGTCAATGTATGACTCTATAGTTTCCAACAGGTTCTCGATAGTCACGGGCACTTGCTGGTAGCACTGGGCTATGGATTATGGCCCTCTATGGTTCTCCTCTCAGAAATTGTCCAGACTTTCATCCTAGCTGACTTCTGTTACTATTATATGAAGAGGTTGGTTCCATGATCTCAATGCTCTCATTTTTTTTTTGGTTTCAAAAGAAGCATTGCTGAAGACATATTTGAGAAACTAAACATTACTTATAATGCTATGACTTTGGTCTGTGCAGTGTTTTTGGGGGACAACTTGTGTTAAGGCTTCCTTCTGGAGTCGTGTAACTGGGAATCCTCCTCTGCTGTATTGTACGCCATCTGAAGCTGACATAGTTGCGCAATTTGGCACGCCGCTTGTTCATTTTAGTCCCTTCGCTTACCAGGGTTCTTACTTCCATTTCTCCTCGCCCGCCCACTGCAAAGTTGTGGGCTGTTTGTAAAGTTAGGGTTACAGGAAATTTGGACTGTTTATTTATATGTATTCAAAACATGGTTGTGTGTTAATAGTATACTCGTGTTCATTTTTTATATCTCAAGACTCTGTTTTCCCTTAAATGGGAAGTAGGGGTGCTTAAGGGGTGATCATGGTCAGTTAATCGGACCGGATCATGATTTTAAGGATCGAACTGACTCTCTCGGTTCTTCATTTTTCATAACCAAAACCGACATCAAAGTAAAAGATTCTCATTTTTAACCAATTGGTTCTTCGGTCGATTCTCGGTTAAACAAGTAATGGGGCGGGTTAGTCTTACTCGTCAATTCTCACTAGTGATGGCCTACTGATTTAGCTACTAATGCATTCCACCTTGAACACTCTTTCTTGAAGACATCTATACATTTATCTTCGTTATAGTCTTTCAGACTAGTGTATATGGTCCTTTTTAACAGAGAAGACAGGGAAGAAGTAAGACATGGAACAAGAAACATAAGAAGAAGGAACAACTTTTACTACTTACTATAGATGAATCGATACCGGTCTAGTGCAGCTAGACCTGTGAATCAATCAATGAAGCGGGAAGGACAATATAGACGAATTCCCTTTCTCACGTCGGATTCTGAACTGGAAACAGAAGCTTTCGAAATTGCTTGGTACCCTATTGCTACTGCTTCGCTGAACTGATTGCGCATTGAACCGTACCGAAGAAAAGGATGCACTCAACACTGCTGCTTCCATGGTGTTAAGTGTTGCTTCTGGGCACGATTAAGAAAGCCGTCTGAAAGCACTATCCTCTTCGTGAAAGCGAATGGCTACGACCCTCGCTGGGGTATAGTGCACTCCTCCAGCATGCTTTTTTCCTTATGGTATGGTGAAGCACGAGTTTAACTCGCTGGACCGTATAATAGTTGGAGCAATCCCTACGTCTAATCACCGAGCTCCGTTTGGACCGGCTTGGGGACTAATTGGTTCCCCTTAGGTGAATTGGTTTCTGCAACGCTATCTGTCTACTTGGCTCTGGTTGAAACAAATTTAATATTTAAAACTAGTTTTGAAGCCTAAAAACTAAGGCCCAACACTTCAAAGTATCATAATAGGTTCCTCTTTTTACCAAACATCTGCGGATCCAATCGCGATTTTATAACGGGATCAGAACAAGAGATTTTCTAGACCTCCCTTCCTTGCCCTATATTTTTCGTGAATCAGAAAGATCCCCATACTTTCTAAAACTCTTCTTACATTTTACTTCTCTCAATTATTCGCAAAGTGGCTTGCAAATAATGTATACTAAGAATCATTACCTTCCTTATTCGTCTTTTGTTTCCTTTGTCCTCCTTTATTGTGATTTCTCACCATTAACAATGATCATGTGAGATGGAAACTCTAATTTCCTTCCTTAAACCTTCCATTGACCATATCAATTACTTTCCTTAAAACACACAATATCATCAATTTAAATATTGTATTTCTATTTATTGGGCTCATCCAACTTGTAAAAGTACCATCGTTGTAGATGAAAATAATGGATTGTTTAGCAAACACATCGATATTTTCTTAGCCCACATCGGACATCTTTGAAAGAAAATTTGTGTTTAAAAATTCTTTCAAAAGATATAGAACATTAGTAGAATAAGCTTGGGCTTGGGGATAAATGAGAAATATAGGGCTCGTACCTTATTGATTTCGGTTAACCGATGGCTTTTTGTTATCATAACTGAGCCCCGACCTGGTTTCCAAAAATTCACACCGGACCTTCACTGGAACACTGTAGTTCTTGAGCCGTCGATCCCTGTCAGCTATTGCCGGTTTTCCGGTTATATTTGAGCACCCCTAGATAGATTATATAATTAAAAGATCAATCTTACTAATTTGGCTTAATTCTAACATTCATGTGCAGTTATTTTTCTTCTGTTTTTCCCAGTATAGTCTTTTTCTTCTAATTTTCCCACATTGGTTTATGTATAACTCCCGTTGGAGCATGGTTTATGATTGTTTTTGTGCAATCTTTTCATGCTTTGCGGATTTGATAATTTCGTGGATAAAATTGGAAATGTGGTGAAATTAGTTTTACAATACGATCATGTATATCTATATTATAGTACTTATCTTTTGTATAGATTTATCATTTAGTCTTCTACTTATAATAGGATATATTTAACATGTACTCTATCATATATTGATTCACGTCATACAGAAATCATCATTCAGATTCAAGCACTTTCATGGTATCAGAGCCTTCAATACCTAGGGTTCCTCTCTTTTACACTTCCTTTGGCTCGCACCAATACTTTCCTTTGACTTGCCATAGTTGATCCTTCTACCACTGTCTCTCTTAGTTTTGCCTCCACTTCTACTAAAAAAATGACCAGCCTTATTGATCCCCCTGCTGATGATACCGCAAACAAGTCTTCTGCTACTCCCAATCCTACCTCCTTGCTCGCAGCCTCTTCCCAACCACAAAAACACACCTTTCACTCGGCATTCACTGTTACAAATCCGTCTCTTTCCGTTCCTATCAAACTCACCACCAATGACTCATGCTACAAACAATGGCATGTGATGTTCCATAAGCTGTGTGATAGTCATAGCGTGGTCGATCATATCTTGGGAACCACCCTTAACGTAACATACTCGTCTTGCTTCGGTTTGATGCGCTTGTCATCACTTGGCTCTACTGAACCGTGCATCCGGATTTGTTATCTGATATTTGTTCAACCAGATGCAACAACCCTTGATCTCTGCAAGTTCCTAGACACATTGTTTTGTGACAACAAAATGACTTGAGCACTCCACTTGCAACAATAGCTTCGGAATCCCAGCAAAGGATCACTTACCATCACACTACTGCCAAAAACTCAAAGGATTTCTGATTCCTTGGCTGATGTTGACCACCCGGTTTTTGATCAGGATCTTGTGGTCCAAGCTCTTCAAGGATTTCCTGAGTCTTACAACAACTCCTTTGCAGTAATTCAATCTCTACAACCGGTTCCAAATTTTCTCAAGGTTCGATCTTTGTTACTATTAGTAGAAGAACGCCAAATTAATTCCACGGATACTACAAACTCTCTTCTCCTATCAAATTCCAACCCAACCTATCAGACTTACCCGTCAAGCAGGGTAGATTTAGAAGCAAATACCGTAGCTACAGTCGTTGCTTGGGTCGCTTTGACAATCCCTCTTTTGGAATTCTTGGTGTCGCGCCTGGAGCTTCCTCTCACATTCCTCGATTTTAGCATTCCCCCCGTTCAACGCACACTAGCAGTAGCTGCCGCAGATGACCTTTCGATCTTATGCGTAGCCCTATAATGCACAACTGCATTACGCAATGGGCCAGCAACAATTCACCAGCCCACAAGGTCTTCACGGTCCAGCCTAGCAGCTTCTCTCCTCGACCCATCTTATGTACTTTTACCACTAAATTTAAAATATAATCGGGATATATTTAAATTACTAATTTTTAAGCATGGACAGAGAAATCTTTATTAAGTTCCTCACAAGCTTCCAAATATGTTCTATTTTTTTTAGAAGCTGAGGGGTTTCATATCTGATTAAGCTCGGATTCACAAGCTTAAATGAGTCAAGCATCGATTCTTGAACCGAGCTTGAATGAGTTACAATCTGAGTTTCAGAAAGTGGATCCATTCCTTTGGTTGCAAGATAGCTCTGCTTATGAATGAGCATAATGCTTAATGGAACTGAACTTGATCCATATGGAATAGTTCGATGGTATCTATTTCATATATATTTTTATATTAATAATGTTAGATTACAATATACTTGTACTCATCTTTATCTTTATATCATATCTATTTTTCCTATACACATCTGTATTCTACCTTGATCATATCGTATTAATAGTATCATTTGTATAGGACTCCATGAGACTAGGATGTAAGAAAATTATTTAGTACTAATTTTCTTTCCCATTATGTGGTCAATTAGTAATTAGATTTCTTTTAGGAAACGTGTTATTCCAATTATTACCATTACTTGGTAAATAAGTCTTATTCCAATTAATCTCTACCTTGATGGACGGTTTAGATTGAATCTAAGGAAAAACCTAATTAGAAATTTGGTCCTCTCTCCACCTATAAATACATGTGCTATGTTCCACCAAAAGCACACAATAACATAAACACATAATTAGGAATGTATATGTTAGGCGAGAGAAACCTAATTTCACTAGCAAGAAGAGAATCTCTAAAATTCTTTCCTTTCCAACAATCATCTGCATCACCTTGAATGAAGGTATTCCTAAATCTCTTATTCTTATATCTATTATGTGTGATTATCATGATGCTTATGATTTAGGGTTCATGTAAATATTAACTTACACAGGACTCTATTATTGTAACCAAGTGTACTTCATATAAACTAAGAATAATACAAAACCTCAAGGGAAATTATTGAATTTCATGGTATTTGAGCCTCTCTTAGGTTCTTTTTTTTTCTTTTCACATCTATGTCGTCATCTAAACTCTTACTCCTCTACCTACAAACCATTACCGTATTAGTATTGACTACGATGACACCTTCAGTCCCGTGGTCATACCTGTTACAGTTTGCACTATTCTTAGTCTATCTCTCTCCCATTCTTGGCCTATTCACCAACTTGATGTCAAAAACGCCTTCCTCCATGGTGATCTCAGTGGAGTCCTTTACATGAAACAAACTCCTAGCTTCCATAATGCCTCTTTTCTTGATCATGTTTATCGTCTTAAGAAGGCTCTTCATGGTCTGAAACAAGCTCTTAGGGCTTGGTATGGCGTTTTGCTTCCTATCTTCTTACCATCGACTTCGTTGGTAGTCAGGCTAATACTTCTCTTTTCATCTTCCAGCAAAATTCTGACACCGCCTATCTTCTCCTTTTATGTGGATGATATCATTCTCACTGCTTCCTCTCCCATTCTTCTGTTGTCTATCATCTCTCATCTCAACTCAGAATTCGCCATGACCAATCTCGGCCCTCTCCACTATTTTCTTGGCATCTTCATTACTCGCATTCCATCTAGCCTTTTCCTTTCTCAAGAAAAATTTGCTCTTGAAATTCTCACTCGAGCTAATTGACTTCTTGCAACCTGTGTCTAACTCCTGTTGACACAAAACCCAAACTCTCTTCCTCATCTAGATCCTCGGTCTATGATCCTTTTCTATATCGCAATCTTGTTGGCACATTTCAATATCTTACCTTCACGTGCTCTGACATTTCCTATGATGTCCAACAAATATGTCTTGTTATTCATGAACCTCGAGAGTCTTACTTTACAGCCCTGAAACGTATTCTTCGTTACATACACGGTACTCTTTCTTATGGTCTTCATATTCGTCCTTCTCGTACTTTCTCTCTCACCACTTACTCCGATGTTGATTGGGCAGGTTGTCTTGACACACACCGCTCTACTTATGGCTATTGTGTCTTTCTTGGTCCAAATCTCATATCTTGGTCGTCTAAGCATCATGATATAGTATCGTGCTCTCGTTCCGAGGCTGAGTATCGAGGTGCCGCCAATGCAGTTGCTGAGTCTTATTGGTTGCGCGACCTTCTTCTTGAGTTACAATGTCCTCTCTCTACTACAACCATTGTATTTTGTGATAACACTAGTTCTGTCTATATGGCCTATAACCCAGTACAACACCAACGTTCTGAACATGTTGAGTTAGACTTACATTTTGTGCGCGAGAAAGTTGCTACAAGTCAAGTTTGCGTGCTTCATGTACCATCCTCTTATTAGTTTACGGATATCTTCACGAAAGGTCTTCTAACAACCTTGTTCGAGGATTTCTGTTCCAGTTTCAACATCATGTCTCATCTTGCTTTGACTGTGTTGGCGTGTTAATTACATTATACTTATCTTTATCTTGATATTGTACTTATCTTTCTTATACACATCTGTATTCTACCTTGATCATATCGTATTAGCATATCATTTGTATAGGACTCCATGAGATCAGGACTCTATCATTGTAACCAAATGTACTCCATATAAGCTGAGATGAGAATGGAATACAAAACCCTAAAATGGAAATTATTGAACTTCAATTAATTTTGATGGATTATAACAGGTCAGCTTTTGATGTGCCAAAGAAGAAGTATACTTTATTAGGACTTGGTTACTCCTTTGAGTAAAACATCTCAGATTGTGAAGACACTTTATGAAAGCTATACTGTAGTAAGTTTTGTGATCCTCAGATTGTGAGGTTCCTGGCAATGATTCCTTCGAGGGTAATCCCGGGCCCAAATGCCAGAATCAAGCCCCATTCACTATCTTCCCGGTCCTTGAGCTTGAGCCCATTCTCCAACATGTACTCCAAAACGTACACGATCGTGTTACTGCTAGCATTTCCATAGTCCATCAGGGCCCGCCTACTCGCATTGAGTTTCTCCGGCATCAAGTTGAGTCTCTTCTCCATCCTGTTCAGTATCGCAGGCCCGCCAGGATGCACGGCCCAGAACATCTTGTTGTAATCTTCTTCCCCAAATCCTGCGCTCTTCATCAGCTTCGCACAGAACCCTTCAATGTTGTCTTCTATTATCTGAGGAAGCTCCCTCTCCAGCGTGAAGCTGATCCCCTCCTCCGTCAGCCTCCCGTCTATGGTCTTCTCTGTATCCGG
>JAYMSW010002092.1:0-14533 GCA_036897725.1 Erodium texanum | reverse complement strand
AGCCCGGTACCGACCGGTTACAGCCGGTGCGCCGGTTACCGCCAAACTTTGAGCACCCCTATCTGAGTTATAATTAATAAAACTTTCGTTGGCAATACGATGATAGAATTCCATAAACTTTTTGTCTTTTGTTTACATGTTTGTCGGAAACAAATAATACAATTGCTCAAGTTTGATTACATTTTTATGCTAAGTGGGTATTCAAGAATAAAATAAAAAATAGACTCGGCACAAAAGAAGCTTCTGGAATTATTTTCCTGAATTTGTGCATCTACTTGTACGCTTGGCTCTGGTTTGGTGTTTCGGCAGGGCCTTTATCGCGAGCTATGCTCAGCCATTTAAGTTTTTAGATCTCTAGGTCCACTAATGGGCCCAAACCCAACATCATCCAATCAAAACAAAATGAGAGAAGAAAAGATGAGAACATCATTTTCAAATTCACTGTACCTTTCTCGATCCACATAGGCCATATACTGTATATTTGTTAAGGCACTGCATGCAACTCCTAGCATATATATCTAATACCTGAGACTTTTAACAACATTAGTAGTTCTAGGAATGGTTTGATTTGACATCGGAAAAATCAACGTTTTAATATATATACTTATATACTTTTTCTGACAATTCAATTAAGGTAATGAAATAATCTGGAATTTAAAAACAATTATTTTATAATCAGACGAAAATAGGAGGGACAAAATGTGTTCCGCTTTTGGGATTCGGACGAACTCATCCGATTCAATATATGTAAATGATGCGGATTACTAGTTGAGAAAAATAATTGAGTTGGGCCAGTTTGGTATAGACCATCTTGTCTCAATTCCCAGAATCATTGTCCTTGCGAGAGACACTAGCATTAAACCGCAGCTCCATTACCTTATGTCCCATGTCCCCAAGTGGGCCCTACAACCAGAACTCTCCCAAACACGAACACTAGTTAAAACAAGAATCTACAGAAACACCACTCGCAGAAGGAAGAAGAGAGCCACTAAAAGCTTTTTATTATTATAAGTATATCTGAACAAATATTTCACTATTTAAATAATTTATACTGTCATTGATCCTGCCGAGCACCTTTACATGAGTTGGGACTCAACAACTACCATCAGACTTATCAAAAGAAGAAACAAACATCAACCTGATACTCTTGTGTTGAACTCAACTGAACTAACTTGTAGGAAAGATAAATATGCTTACTATCTTCTTTTGCCTCTTGATGATGATGCATTAGTAAAAATCTACCTTCCGAAAGTCTTGTTTCCATCTTCTAGCCTCTCTTATAAGTCTCATCTTTCCCGCCAAACATCTCGCTCTTTAGGGTGTTGGAGATGAAGACGTCAACAATCCACACAACCAGAAAAAAAAGTCCAATACAAACAAACACCACCTAAGATATCCAGAAATCCCAGTCAAATCCTGCATCCGCCCCCAACCATGCCTATGTTCCTCCTTTCGATGCAAGGGAGTATTTGGATCCCGTTCCATTGACTCCAACACAATGGTTCCTCTTCTTTACTGCATCATGAATATACTAAATTTACAGACATGCGCTCCTTGCTCTACCCCCGCTATGATGATTTTGTTCACCTTCGGTTTCCGAACTATATTGTGCCAAAATCCAAATTTTCCCACTTGAAAGGTGCCACAGAGCCAATATCCGGGCTGCCCCGATAGAATAGGCAGACACAGACACATACAGCAGCGATGGTGAGCATTGAATGAATGTATGGACGGTGAAGCAACCCATGTGCCCCCGGATATTTCCCTCTGTACTTTGTTGCCACCACTGAGCACTTGGCACAAGATTTAAGCCCCCTTACATATTGAATGCTTGGCTCACTCTCTTGCACTGTTATTTGCTCTGTTGCACTTTCAATTTGCAAGGAAACTTGACTATTTCTTCTGTCGGCGAGTTTTTGAGTCACTAGCTTATTGTAAGAGTGATTATTCCTCATTGTGGCATACACATACGGAGACCTCCCGTTTGCATCTAAAAGTGAATTCCAGCTGTGCAACCCAATCTACAGGGGAAAGGATAATGAGCACTTACAACATAAGCAGAGATCAACATAATAGTGATAATAATAAGGGTTAATTGCATATAGTTATTGCGTGTTTCCTATCCCTCTTTTCCACATAAATATCCTCAACTTCAAAGCGTTATTTACATATACCTAAACTTCCAAAAAATTACAGATAGCTCTTTTTTGCCAGAAAATGACAAATGCCCCCGACCCTAATCTCAAAAAAGAAATCGTAACCACCAAAAACATTTTGATTAGATGGAGAAAATGGTTTAGTGGATGTAAAAAGAATCCATCAAAGATAAAACTATTAAGAAGAAGAACAATGGTATTGTCAAGAGCGTTTTAGTCATTTTCTGGTGAAAAAGAGCTGCCTACAATATTTTGAAAGTTTAGGTAGTTGTAAATAACATTTTCAAGTTAGGGGTAGTTATGAGCAAAAGAAATAATAGTTATCTACAATTAACCCTAATAATAATAGTTATTATTATTATAATTGAGGATTGTCAAAAATACCTCTTGTGGGTCATTAGTCAAAGCATCAATCATATCGTCTGAACCAGATGTGCAAGCAGCCAAATGAAGCGGAGTAAGACCACCCGGTCCAACAAGATTAGGAGGGAAGAGATATTTCTTGGAGCTACCATCACTTCTACTTAAATGGTAGTTTATGAGTAGGTCCACCATATCACGACATCTCCTTTTTACAGCCCGGTTTAAGAGCTGAATCTCCGAAAGCGTCCCCAAAGACTCTTTTGATAGCTCATCGCCATCTGAGTTTCTTTCCACCAGTCTGTCAAGGATTGTTTTAACCAATGCACACCAGTCTCTTTCAACTGAGAATGTCAACAGAAATTTGAAGCGTCTCAATGAAAATTCTGGGCCCTCAAGCAGAGAGGAGGCGACCCTCCTTTGGAATAACCACCCAAGTTCGTTCAAGAAGTGCAGAACTTCCTCTTTTGACCTGGGCCGCCCGTAATCATGAATTCGGTCTTCTGAAATGCTATTGCATACTTTTGCCTCTTCATCAAACTCGGATTCAAGAACTCTCAACTCTCTGCAGATAGGAGCGTCAGCAACTATCACAGGGAAACTATTGCCTTTGAAGCCATTCTCTACCTGTAAATTACCAAGGATTTCCAAAAATTATTTTTTGCAATTTGAACTTCCTGCGTTGTTTTGATTAATAAACATAGTCAAAGCACTACCTCGACAAAAGAGCGGCCTAGTGTTCCATCATGAAATTTGAAGCCTGTCAACTTTATCTCATCATACATGGTTCCTTGATCAGTGAGTTCAGTAACTTCCTTTGTTGCATATCCACCCATGAAAGTGCAATGAATCCTACACAAAACTCACACTTTTAGTTCAAAGAACAAGTGCAGGCAGAAGAAACAAAAAAAATCATATATACTGTGCTTACTTGGTGCCAGGTCTACTCAGGTTTCTACCCTTCAATACAAGAGACGTTTCCTGACCACCAACAACAGCCAAAGGAGACACTGAAATCAACTCCGGGGAACTCCATGTTCTCCAGGATTTGCAGAGGCGAATCTTTCCTGAACATTTATAGAAGCTATTGTTAATAAACAATAATGGAAAGGCAATTACTATCATTACTTCAGATGCCAACAAGTTGGTGCTCTCTTGCTTCTACATAAGCTAGTGAATCCCAAATCTTGATACACATAGCTGATAAAAAAGAAACTACAAGACTTAAAAGGCTGTTATATCCAGATTCATCAACACTCACCCTGTTTATGTGATGCTAGATGCCTGCCTGTATGAACTAGAAACCTTCCACTTCTCCAAAAATCAGAATCTGAATGTTGGACCAAATAATTAACATGTTGAAGCAGGTTTTCTTCAAACTGTAATAAGAGAGACAACATGCAGGTCAGCGTAAGAGCTACATGATTTATGCAACTTGTGTAGAAGCAATTTACTTACTTTCTCCCAAGCAGCAGGTGGCATCGAAACATAAAGTGAAAGAACAACGCAACCAGGCCTGATATAGCTCTCCATTTCTGTTGGACTATTAGATAACCAATTGTAGATCTGTTTTGTGGCAGAAAAAAGAAATATTAATCCTCAAGTAATAAGTTAATTGTCTTGTTAACCAAAGTAAAAGTTATAACTAAAAAAAACCTTACCTGTGTCCGCAGCGCCCCAGGTAAATGACTAGGATCCTTGTCAAATAGTTTGATTATTATTCTTCCAGTACGATCCTGTACATCAATAAAGCAAGTTAGTTAAATTTTACACAGCACCATACCAAAATAATGACTTAGTCTCAGAGGAAAGTTTTGACCAACCTGAGCATCAGAATTCAAGCTAGAGGGTGAATGATCAGACCCCGATGAAGAAGTATAGCCTGCCTGATGCTGTGAGTTCTGAAATGAACTGCGGTCCAATCCTGTACCAGAGCCTCCAAAGAGATCAAGCGGTGTGGTATTACATCTAGTCCTGCTGATTCCGAAATTGGTATTGACCTCCCTGTCTATAGACATCTTGTCAGACTTCACCGCTTCTGTTGAGCTATGCAATGGAAACAACTTCTTCACAAGAGGAGGGGAAGATGAAGGAGATCTCTCTTCCATGGGATTGCTGCTGTCAGAGGAAAAGTACTTCCTAGAAGATGCAAGCTTTGGAGGGCTATCATCTTCTGGTGAAGAGCTAAACAGTTGTAATGCTAAATTGGGTCGGGTTTCTTGAATTTGACAGTCTGAATCTTCGATAAGAGACTGATAACTGGTACTACTTCTCTCTCCTCCAGCCGAAGGGAACTCAGTAGGAGACGTCTTTTGCAGAGTAGGGGCAATAGTTTGGTCAACAGAAGTTATTTTTGTTTTTCCACTGTCAGTGCTCTGGCTACTTCTTTGAGACAGGAAAGCAAGAGCTTCAGGAGCAGATGCTGCCAGAGTGGCCGATAGAACAGTTAGCAAGTCCACAGTAGATGGAGAGGTTGTGCCTCCATTTAATCTGTTTTGGTGTTCTGAAGATGCTTGGTCTAGAAATTTTCTATTTATCCCAAAATCAGATAACTTTGCAGCAAAGTCAGGCGGCAAAGGTAATGAATTTATCTTGCTTAGAATTTGAAGGAGCTGATCTCTATCAGGTACAGACAACCCATTGCTACTTCTATCCTCAGTTTTCCCTACATTTTTGCATACATCAAGATTTAGAAGATAATCAAAGGCTGAAGAATGTGAAGACATGGCTAACTTGGTCAACTCATTTACCATGTGCTCGAGCAAAAGCAGTCAACAAGTTGATGATATCCAAATTTCCATTGCTAGCGGTGTCCTTGTTTCCTGGGTTCATCATTTGGGAAGTAACATCTTCTGGTTGGGTTTTCCTCCTTCTCCTGTTGTGACCAGCAAGTCTGCGCCTACAACTTCTCTTTCCCTCATCAAATTCTGAGAGGGGGTGAAACCTGCAAAAGAAAGTCAAGATTTTAACAGTGTTCCATCATTCCCAAACCAAAATCATGTTGGAACTTGATAAGGCAAAACAAAATTTGAAATTGATAGAACAATCAGTATCATGTATGTTACATTCATTGAAAAAACTGGATTAGTAAAAAATCTAAAATTTTGAGAAAGGGGCCAAACCTGCTGCACTGCTGGCAGAAGCGCTGCATCTGCTTCCCAACAAGGGCTTTGGTGGATTTGCTATGAACTTCACACACCTTGTGGCGTCGATGATAGTCCTTTGCATTTGACAAATCCTCCTTACAGCTATCAACCTGGCACATGGGATAGCTGCTACTGCCAGGAGATCCAGACCGAACCCTCTTCTTTGACCGAGAGGCAGCCGCTGCCTCCTCAACAGAAGTCAACCCCCCAGAAAGGTTCAACCTCAGCCTCTCATCATCTTCCTCCACCGTGCTCTTCTTAAGCATCACAGAAACTCCACTGCTACCTTCATCCTTCTGCTGCAGCACAGTCCCGGCCCGGAGAATCTCTGATTCTAGAGGCTTACCCACAAATCTCACACTGTCCCAATCCCAACCCCTAGGGTTCCAATTGTCCACAGTGTTTTGATACCCTGAAACAAATCTATGTTGCTGCTGCTGTTGCTGGTAGCTGGGGGTCTGGAAAGGGAGATCACGCTTGCGGGCCATGGGAGCAGCCTCGCAAAACCTACTTGAAAGTGCCTGGTGTAAGAAAATAGGAGGAGCAACTTGTGCACCCACCTCCTCCATCTCCAAATTTATCTTCAACCCACAAACCTATACCAGGAAAATGCACTGGAAAATGGAAAATAAGCATACAATTAATTAAATTCATATCCCATATGTATCTACCATACAAGGAAACAAATAGCACGGCCAAAAAAACCTCCTAACACGACTGCATATATAGAAAAGTCATATCAAAATAAATAATCGAAGACCTTCACAACAGAAATTCAATTTTTTTCAGTCCAAACAAAAACTGTCGCTGACACAAATCCAGAAAAGTCGCTCGAGGAGATCCAATCGTACGAATTCACGAAAAAATAGTTCGTTTTCGTTTTAACTAAAAAATCCACATACCCTTGAGGAGAATCTAGCGTCCGGCCATATCAGCTCTTCAAAAATCTAAACTTTCTCGATTCTGAAGCCAAACCCAATTCTATCTCAGGATCTAAACTCAGATCTGATATCTTCTCCGACTTGAAACCGAAGAACCCGTCACCTAGCAGCCTCTGAAACTAGAAAGCAGCAGAACCCTGAATCGCAAATCTTCTATAGGAAACCAAAAACACAGAGACAAAGAACGGGTGGACCAATCAGAGAAGGTTGAAAATGAAGAGGGAGCGATCTGAGTCTGAAAACATGAAACAGAGAGAGAGAGGGGGGGAGGAGAGAGAAGAACTCTCTTTCTCTTTACTATTTCTTTAATTTTAATTTTGTGAATTAATCCCATAACAAATGTTTATCAAGTACAAGGCAAGCCTAAGGCGGGGCTGTAACAAACCTGTCTTTCGGTGGTTGGGCGGAAATGGTAAATAAGTGGAAATTAAGTTAGGCCGCCCACTGATAACCCAAAGCGAACAGTACACTCTCTCTCTCTCTCTCCAAATGCAATAGACAAGCTATGCTTCATTGCTTCTTACTTTTTTTTCTTAATTAAAATCCGCCAAAAAGCATAGGAAGTTTCATCGTTGACTCTCCAAACCCCAAACTATTCACTAACCCAGATCAATGACTAATATTAATATAGAATAGGAAAAACAAAACAATTTTTAGATGAAGAATGAGCAATCAAACGAGAAAAAAAACAATTAGTCTATTATTTTTTATGATCAGATCTCTTAACTATAAAAATCTTCCATTAAAACTCAAACGAGAATTTCAGTTCAATATCTTTATTTTAATTATGATCAACTCAATTAAAAAATTCAAACAACTGAATTACTTGATTACATTCAATTTTTACATGCAATTATTAGAGTACCCTAAATATATGTTATAGTTATTCCGTACTTACTTATGTTTACTGGGTCTCGTAATAATATTAATGGTTTGGGAGAATATGACCCACCACCGTCCCTTGCTCCGTATTGACCGGTACTATGTACATTCGGATAGACAGAGCCGTGAAAGTGACCACAATTAATTTACCTTTTGACGGTCCATTTTTCGTGACACTCTCTTACCTTAATCATCTATATTTTAAATAGTAACTGGTTTTATATTTGACAAAATTGATTATTGTTTAATCAAGAAAAGTTGTCACTTGGGCGTTCGGAGAATATATAGGGCGGCCTTAATGAACTTAATTATGAAAAGTCAAATGTTGCTGTTCTATAATTGGACGTGATTTATGAGAATAAGAGAATGGTCACTGAACACGTATTACAAATAAATTTGAAGTATGAGACAAGTTTCGTTTGTAGTGAGATTATGAGCCGAGTTTTGTTCATAGGTGTCTCTGTGTGTCATGTGTACGTTATAAATTTTAATTCGAGAAGAACATGCATATCGTACAAAATATAACTTTAAATTTTGATATATTAATGAAACGGGTACTTTATTATAATTTAATTATGTAAAAAAATATAACTTAATTGTATCTTCATTAGTTTAGTATTTCTTGTCGTCCTTAGATATTTTATGCCATGTGAGAAGTTTACTCTTTATAAATCTATACCCTTATATGAAAATTAAAACTAGACACTTTACTCATTAGAGCAGAGTGAACGAGGGACTTTCGTTAGTGCTAGTACTAGCGCTAATCTCCCATCATTGTAGTTAGATCAACAATAACCCAGCTTCAGATTAACGTCATGGTAAAACTATCACTAAAGCCATCAACCTCTACCTTTCTCTCTCTCTTACTCTCTCCTCTCCCCCTCTCTCTCTCCCTTTTTTATTTTTTTAATAAAAATATTAAATAAAAGAATAACACCGACGACAAGCCTACTATCATTAATCTTATAATAAGGTTAGCACTGGTGCTACCATTACACATGACCCCACCGTTGTTGATGTGGCGAGCCCAACTATAAGGCTACGGTACGCCATTGTTGGTGTTGCCCTTATATACGTGTGCATGTAATGGTTAATTTGTAATTCTCAAATACTTACCGAATAAAATAAAAAATAGTGTATAAGTTATTGGTTTCATATACCTATGATCTCTTTTAAATGTGTTACAAATAGATGTACAATCTTTTTTTGTTTAGATTCAATGTTCGTTAATTTCCATCGTTTTTATGGCATCTCAAACCCAACCTTAAATTTGTAAAATATTTGTTGTATGTGACAAAATTCATTCCAATTCACGTCATCTGTATCTTTAAGTTCGAAGATTTGCTACAATGTCACACAAAATCATCCCCATATTTTGTGTCGAGGCAACCTCTTCTCATTGTTGCAATTGTGTCAAACGTCAGGAATCGATTTCACTAGGGAAAAAACGCCATTAAAGAGTGTGGACTGGAAGTGAAGAAGATGTCGAGAATTTTGTGAGCTAAAGAGAGATTGAGGATACTGAAAAAGAGGTCAAGGAATTGTGTGTGAAAAAAGGGTTTGGGAAAGGATATTTATAGAAGAGAAAAAATTAGGTTAGAAAAATATTTTTTCAGTAGTAGTTGACCCCGAGACCTTTGACTGGTCGATGCCTCGGTTCAAGCACTGACACGTTGGCAACACGGGATAGAATCCTTTAACTTCTCTCGTTTTCATCGATGCCTGTCGTTGACTCTGCACAAAAAGTTGGAGAATCGGGTTCTCCAGAGAATAGATTTTGACTCGATGCCATGCATCAGCAAAACACGTTAAGGCATCAGAGAATTAGTCGGTTAATGTGGATAATGGATACTACAATAGATTATGGTGTTAATAACTTATAATGTACTGAACTGTTGTGATTTGTATATAGATAGTTGTTTACATTTAGCTTGATTAATATATCTGGAGTAATTTACAAAATTTGATCAAATCTCAAGAGGATTTCATTTGAACACAACGGTGTTATAGAAAGGCCGTCTTCCCATTAACTCCAAAGCATGTGGACAATGCATGAATGTTCGGTTTTACAGTATTAACACATTGATCTTTTATGGTACGCACCGAATCAAAGTGTTGAAAACAAGATTAACATCGTTTGATATTGACAAGCCTGTGATTTAGTTGACAAATCCGGAACTTTAGAAAAAAGTGTGTTTGATTTATACTAGAAAACGCGTATGAAGGAATACGAGGGAGTCACGTAAAAGTGGTTCCCACGCCAAGCTTCTATTTCCCATTTCAGAGCAGTCCTAATTTGTCTAGAAGCAGAGTCGAGACATTTAGCTTAATTAATATCTGTCTTAAATATAGATTAGGAGGTGTTATGGCAAATGTTTTGTGTAGGGGAGGTACACCGTACACTAGAGTGCGGACCAGCTGTGCAATGGATGGGGTCTCAATGCGTCGCTCTCTCTCCCACGGCACGCCTAACTCATGCACCCTTTTCTCGCTGTCATTCTTAGCCTCCTGTTTGCTACCGTACCCAATCCAATTACTTTTATTATCTATCAAAACTTTGGCAATCAGAGGTGCTCAACGTAAATCCAAACACCTTATGTTCACTACGGTAACGAGTATTTGGAGAATTATTTTTACTCAAATGTTAGGGCAAGGGTAACGGTCGGTGTTAGTCAGTGTCAGCCTTGTCTAACCTTGCTTAGTGCCGGCAGTAATGTCAGTCCTAGCCAACCTCGACGTTAATTGTAGAGTCAGTGTCAGTGCACAAACCAACGATGACGAACCCTCTCTCCTCTCATCTCTCTTTCTCTCTCCACATTTATTAATTATTTAATAATAAACAATACTAGCCGATGCTGCATTAAGGCAATACCAACGGTGGTTTTTGGTTAGTGTTGCCACATCAGCGTATGTGGGGTCGGTCATGTGACAGTGGTAGTATCAGCACTGGCCCTGCCACACAAGAGTAATGCACCGATGGCTTGTCACCGGTGCTATCTCTTATTTAATATTTTTTTTATCAATAATAATATAAAAGAATAAAGGTGGAGAGAAGAGAGAAAGGTGCGACTAGCTAGCCTTGGTCGACGCGCTAGCGCTGGAGATAGTTCTATCACCGACGTTGGATCAAAGTTGAGCCAACACCGGTGCTAACCGGTGCCAACCCAGGGCTGGCTGCGGTGTTACTTGGCTAGCACCGGCTAAAACCCATTGTTAGCTTTGATCTTATTCTTGCCCATGTCACGTCTGCCACACAGTCTTACGTCCACCGACGTAACATCGCCAACACCAAAACTAACATGCGTTACCGTTGGCGTTCCCCTTAAAATTGCTGAATGCAACTTGCATTTAATTAATAGGCAAATAATGCACAAGATGTCATGTATGTCAATCAAAAGAGAAAAACATTGATTAGGAATAAATTAAGTTAAGAGTGTATTATTATGTCTCAGCAATTGTCTATAATAGGATCCGAAAGCTAGATTGCTGCTCTCTTACAACTCAACATAAATCAATCAGAAACAGAACCAAAGATCTCTCCCCACATTTTGATGCCTCATTCGGTAATTGCCAATCGAAAGAAACACCCAACAATGAAGTAGCTGTTTTTGCTTCCATAGAAGATCCATATATGCCCATTTTGATTCTAGGGGACATAGAGTTTGATTTGTTTTTCATTTGTATCCCGAGATCAAAGGGCTATATGTTGTCTTCGAGAATTGTGATCATTTATTTTTATTTTTTGGTCATGTTGGTATCTCATCTAGGCCAGGACCAGCCAAACAGTCCTACGTTATGAACAATTTATTTAATGTCCTTTAGGCAGAGTCTAAGTTCAAGTTTATATGGTGTTGTATCTAGAGACCCTCTATATTATTTGCCCAATTCTTTATGACGCCCATATTCGAAGTCAAAGCCAACAAAAATGATAGGCAGAGTCTGAAACTATCGTTGATAGTTTGAATGTTTTTCTGGATTTACTCTTCTTGTTGGGTTATTGTTTTTCTTACAGAAGTGAGGAGTAACCACACGAGATGCAATTGAATTCAGGATGAAGTCTGTAACAAGGAGAAATATTGATTGGATTAGTACTCTGGTTTTTATTTATTTATTACATTTCCTACGATACAGCCAATTGCACTCATATAGCTCCACCAGGTACTGAACCCTCTGGTCTAGAAGAGCCCTCACCAACCTAACGTAAGTTTGCAAAATAGTAAATCATAAGTGAACCCTAATAGAAAAACAAATCAAACCCTAAGGTCTGATCATCACACCCTAACATACCCCAATCAAGACGGAAACAAAGGGGAAAGTGAACCCTAATCGAACCCTAAACTGTTGATTTCGAACCCTAACTCCTTAAGGCCTCACTGTTACAAGAAATTGAAATAATAACATGCACACATATTTAACCCTAAGGCATAATCATCAAGCCCTTACATAATCAAACCCTAATCAAGATGAAAACATCAAACATAAGGGAAAGTGAACCCTAACCGAATGCGGTTCAAACCCTAAACCGTTGAAATCGATCCAGAAAATGAAACACTAACACACAAACAAGAGGAAATAGAGGGTTGGAACTCATACCTTTGCACGGTCATGATCGAAATCCATCCTTTCTTACACGACCAAGATCTGAAGTATAAGCGGAATGGAGATGGAGGTCGAGATTCGAGAGGCCGAGAGGGGAAAATGAAAATCAAGATCTGAGTCTAATCCATTTTAACCCTGAGCAAGATACGAGGGCGGCGTAAGTCGTAATGGTGAGTGAAGTCCAAGCGCGTCGTGCGTCTAGAAGAGAGAAGATCAACGGTTGGGAGAGGTGCTGCGCACGAGAGGATTGTCCTCATGACGAGAATTGAGAGCTGATTCAATGATGGTTGTACACAATGTCTCATTATCTATCAACCGTTAGATATGTGATGGTATGGATCATCACACATCCAATGGTACACATCAGCTCGTATGTGAATCTTGGGCGATTTTTTTTTCTCAGTGAACCGGCACATCAATCCGGAAACCGTCCCGGATCGCCAAAAAAAATGCACCGACACCGCCTCACTTCTCTATGGGTCACACCCATCGGGTTTGATTAGTCCAGTTTTTCCAGATAGATTGGTTTACGGATTTTGTTTGGACATCCCTACCTAAGCACTCGCTTAAGGTTGGTGCTGGTTTTGGGAGATACTAAACCGAGTCCAAACACGTCTTTATCACTAAGTAGTAAGAGATGCACACATTTTCTACATAAGACTTTAACACTCAATCAATTAGATTGAATGAAAATGATTCATACATATGATATTTTAGACACAAAACAATCAACCAATTAGTGATTTGTTACCGATTCATGATGAACTTAACATTTTAAAAATGCATGTAGATGAGATTCCTAAATGCTTGTCAATATATATTTTTAATTTGGTGTTGCTGCTTAGACACATTTTGCTAGCCCAAAGCTCGGTTTGTATACGTGCCTAAACGCATCTTAACATGTTTATCGTCAAATAGTCATGTGTTTTTGAATCAAATGTTGGAAGCTTCAAAAAATAATGCTAAAAGTGGTGTCTCTTTCTTGCTAGTTAAGGTTTCCTAGAGAAATAGCTTCTCTCATCTATAACTCTATACGAAGTGGCGAGCCGTCAATTCGTGGAAGTAATGAAAAGGGAATGTCAGTCTTTTAATATGTTTTCATTCTTTCAAATGAAGCTTAATTAGCTCAGAGAGAGTACATGGAGACCACCATAATCTCGGTCCACATCAATGTTAAATTTTATAAGTAAAAATATATCAATTACTAAATACCAAAATAAAATATATATTTCAACCAATGACACTGTTGATAGTCATCACCGATCATGTCATAGGGAGGTGAATCATGAAAAGTCGTTGCTGTGGTGGGATAAGGTTTTTAAACAGTTGACAATTTTGTCCAAATACACTACACAAATAGTCTTTGATTATAATTATAATTAATGTAGATTCATTGGTGCCAAAGATGGTGGGATAGGCATTATATGGAGAGACTAGTCGGGTTTTTTTGGTGGATGCAAAATATATTATGGTAGTCCAAGGGTGTTGAGATCTAGTGACAGTAAGAAGTTATGGATATGTCTGTCAAGCATGATTAAAGTCTTTAATAGGAAAGTGAAAATAATCTCACTGTTATAACTTATTGTTCTTGACCACATACAATTGTTCAAAACTTCTACTTTTTTCCTTTGTGTTGTCGTTAAATAAATTGGATGATATGACCCATTAAATTATTAAGAATGACCATTCTTAAACATCCATGTACTCCAAAAAAAATTACATTGTATTCTTATTTATAGTATTATAAGTTAATAAAAGCAACAATAACACAAATGTAACTTTATCAGTTCCAAATTTTATTTTGACATTATTTCTAAATACACTTATTCAATCAAATATAAATTTATCTTTATTTAAGAAATCTTTGTATACAACAAAATTCAAAAGTTTTATGTGTTGGATATGAGCTTAACAATAACAAAACCGACCTCGACCGAGGATTATTGATTACACATTGAAAATGAAGACTTTTCGTGAATTCAATAAAGTTATGAATAGATGGGGCGGATCAAGGGGGTCAAATGCAAATGGGAATACACCATGTGCGTTTTGTGCACTTACAGAGATTACGTGTACCCTAACCCGAGATGTGCCATGTGAATCCACTCCATACCACCCTGCAATGCATTGCAACACGTCGCGACAAAAAAAGTCGGCGGCCTGAGACTGGGTGTGCCGTAGCCCATTGGGCTCATCATACGTGAGTGTATAAATAGAACATTAGTTTTTATTGGTAGAATTCACCGTCCTGATGTTACAAAAAAAGAATTGGCACATTATGAGTTACCATGTATTTTTGTGCGTATTTTACTGCAAAATAGGGTAGATTTCATAACAAAAAGTAATTCAACTATAACTCATGCATCAAATATTGTACCAAAAAGTCAACCTTGAATACTTTATTAATAAAATGATATATAATATATTATTTTATTAAACCACTAAAATA
>JAYMSW010002091.1:0-14536 GCA_036897725.1 Erodium texanum | reverse complement strand
AGTTTGCCGACTTAGACGACGAACCATAAATTCGTCGTCTAAGTGGCCCACTTAGACGACGAAACTTCTGTTCGTCGTCTATTTTCCAACTTCACGACAAATTCTTTTTTCGTCGTCTAAGCTGTGAACTTGGACCACAAAATTTTGAATTTTGTGGTCCAAGTCCAGTTCTGTAGTAGTGTTTCAAACCGTTTTATTTGCTTTGACTTTAATCTTAATAGTTCATGTGAATGCTTGTATTTATGTAACTCAAATTTGTTTGTCTATAATTTCGAGATCTTCATCAAAATACCACCAAACCAAAGTAGTAAAATATGAGTTAATTAGTGGATGATTATTGATTATAACAGAAGATATACTAAAATATGAACAAATTTGTTATATGCGCCCTAAAATTGAATATAAAATAGTTATCACAGACCCAAACTAATGCCCAATTCATTTCGGATGGTCTATTAAAAATCGGTATCGACAGGTAGATTCGTCGGTGAAAAATTGAGATCTTGAAACTTTCTTGGTGCCGGTGGAGGTTTTTGGATAACCAAAGGACCCGACTTGGTGGGAGAAATCGGTCGTTGGTGCCGGTCACGGGCTGATGCCCACCCCTTTAAGTGCGAGAGGGTCCCACAGAATGAGAGAAAAACTGATTACGATAACGACATTTTTTGAGGTGTTCAATGCTGAGCTCCGCGACATGATGTTCGATGGTGAGTTCTGCGCAAAAAACTTTCAATTTGAATGGAATCGACAGGTAGTGCAATATCAATGAACCCAACTAGCTGTACTGACGCTTGGAGTTAACTCCCTAACTAGAGCTGAAAAAAGATTTTCCCAAAGGCTTTCACAACTCAACGCATGAGTCGTCAAAACACGACGAATTCTGCACACTTGACACTAAGATGAATAGCTTCAATCGAACTAAATAAATAAATATTAGCATTTCTTAAACCGTGGAACAATATGAAATTCATAATGTAAGTAGTATATTCTCTAAGTCTTTAATTTTCTTTAGTGCTAACGTTTGCACGGAGCTCTGGTCTGGTATTAGTCATATTCTGGCTATCCCAGAGGAGGCTTGTGGGGATCGATATTTGGGTCTGCCGCCTATGATTGGTCGGGACAGACGCCTAGCTCTAAACTTTATTAAGGAGAGAGTAGAGGCTCGAGTTCTCTCATGGGAAAACAGATTTCTCTCTCAGGCTGGGAAAGAGGTTCTTTTAAAAGCGGTAGCTCAATCAATTCCTACTTATGCTATGGGGGTTTTCCTGTTTCCGAGTTCTTTGATCCATGCTATTAAGCAAATTATGACAAGGTATTGGTGGAAATCGAATGGGAAAGCTCGAGGTATCCACTGAAAAGAATGGAAGGTCTTGTGTAAAAGTAAAGATATGGGAGGGTTGTGTTTTCGTGATCTCCGAGATTTTAATATTTCTCTCCTCAGTAAACAGGGATGGCTTTTGTTGGAGCAAGAACGTAGTTTGGTGGCTCAGGTCTTTAAGGCAAAGTATTTCCCTAATACTACTTTTTTGGAAGCATCAATTGGTCACAACCCGAGCTTCGTGTGGCGTAGTATTATGTCGGCTAGCGATCTCCTAAAGTATGGAGTTCGCTCTCGAATCGGGGATGGGAACACTATTCAAATCTTGGGAGATCCATGGTTATCGGATAGGGTGCCAACTGTTCTATCAGATCACCCGTCACTGTTGGGTCGTGTAGTTGTTGATCTTATGGTAATTGGTCGCCGGGAGTGGGATTTGGAGATTCTTAATGATGTTCTAGACAGCCGGGACAGAAATCTGATCTTGAACGTTCCCTTAAGTGATTCTGCTGAAGATGGTTGGGCTTGGGGTGATGATACTCAGCCTTTTTCTGTTAAAGGGGCCTATCGGAGCCAACGAGAACGTAATGGCGTTTGGACCTCTACTCTCTCGAAGGACTTCTGGACTAGGATATGGTCAGCTAATGTACATCCTCGCCTCCGTCTTATGACTTGGAGGGCACTTCAAGATATCCTCCCTACGCGTTTCCTCCTTGCTAGTCGCCGAGTTCCTATGCCAGTAACCTGCCCGTTTTGCTCAGCTGAAGCTGAGACGGTACTGCATGTTCTTCGTTCTTGTTCATTTGCTAAGTTGTATTAGGACGAGATCTTACCTACTTCAGAACCCGGTGAGAACATGCTATTTAAAGACTGGCTGGCCCCGCTCCTTGCTTCCTTTACCCTAGAGCAAATTGGGCTAGTTCTTGTGGTGATCGGAGGTATTTGGTCGGCTAGGAATCAGGTTGTTTAGAGAAATTGCGCGATCAGGCCGTCGGGTGTTGTTTCGCAGGCGAGACGAGACCACGAAGCTTGGGTTGCAAGTCAAAGTTCTACCTTCTCTGTGACCACCCAAGTTTCGGTAGGGGTAGTATCTAATACATGGCAAGCTCTGTCAGAGAACAGAATCAAGATCAACTGTGATGCGGCTTTTGGCAAAGAACATTTCACAGTATAGGTCTTGTTGCTCGGGATCACTATGATGCTGTTCTTGGCTCGTGTAGCTGGCTCAAGTCCGAAGGCTTTCAAGTGGTTATTGGAGAGATTTTGGGAATCAAAGAAGCTTTAGCTTGGGCTAAAGAGAAGGGCTAGGTCAATATTGATGTTAAGACAGGTTGTCTGCGAGCTAGTTCATTGATTAATAGAGCTTCTCTTCCGAATACTACCCTTGGATATCTTGCCAAAGATTGTCAATCCTCTTTATTGTCGGTCACTGGAGCTAAAGTTATGTTTGCTAGAAGGTCAGCTAATAGAGTGGCCCATTTTTTGGCCGTTTTTGCTCTTTCCTTTGTAGACCCTTTTCGCATGATGGATCTGTCATCATCGGAGTTCTTGTCTACGGTGTATTCTGACACCGCTTAAGAGCAATAAAATCATCTGATATTTCAAAAAAAAATTAATTAATTTGAACGATTAAACTAAATTACAACTTAAATTCACTCCCAACACACATGTGAACAAATGTTCCCTAATCAAGCGGGGGTTTACGTATCATTATGAAAGCAACTAGTCGTGCATACCTACAAGAAAAAAGCAAAGCAATGTTTCAACTTTAGTTTCGTTTTCAAATGTTGTGTCCCTCTTGGTCGGTCCTTTTAATACTTGTACATAAACCCTAGCTTTCTCTTTTCTCTACGCTTTCCTTCCGAAATCTTCCCTGCACCGTCATTCTCCTATGTCAATTCATTCATATTTCTCCACAATCTCACAATGTTGTCACTAATAAAACACTGCACGTGCCCGTGCCTACCATCATTGCAACAAAGAGACACTAAATTGATATGAACCCAACACCTAAACTCAAGAATTTACTCAAATTTTTTTATATAAAAAATTCAGTGTCTTAACCATAGGCTTAAGATAAAATGTCAAAATACTAAACAACCAACAATCGAGATAATTTGATTGTTCAATTGGCTATTGTTAAATAAGAGATTTGATGTTCGAATCTTAATGGATGATCATCTACCTCAATGACGGGTAGGAGGAAGAGGTCAAGTTCGGACGTAACAAAATTCAAGATATCTGTGGACCATTTGGAACAAAATTGGGCATCATAATAGGTACAAGGCATCTCAACAGGCATTGATTAGTTGCTGTACAAGAAAAGATTCCTCCAGAGTATTATTGTTGCTCTGTCATGTAAAGTCTGCAACATTGGCATATGATCTTTGTCGATTCTGCATATCTAAAAAAACCCAGAATCCAAATCATGAGTTTCAATTATACCATACCTTAAAAAAAAAATCAAGAACAAGGAAATCAAATCCACAACAACTGCGGAATATGCCTTGTTGAGTATACAAGATGCAGTAACGATACCTGGGTATGTTTGCACCAAAAGCGAAAGGGCAAGCTGGTTTGGGTTGGGTGGAGGAGAAAAAAAGATGGCAAGTGGGTCAAAAAGGGAAGCAACATAGGCCCTAGTCTTCATTATAGATCGGACAAACCCTTAAATTCCCTCTCATTCCATTTCTCTTTTCACCTTTTTCTCCAATCTATTAGCTGTGGGGATTTATAATACCATTCCCTTTCTTCTTTTTTGGACCATTTTAGGATACCCTATCTGAAAACTGCTTTTGACAAGCGATCCTACAAACAAACCGTCTAAACAAGTTGTTCGAGTTTGATTCGTTACTGAAAATATTGATAAAAAAATGTCTCATTTGATAAATTAACTCATTCGATTGATCTTGGTGTGCATGAGTTCCATCCAAACAGTCCAGTTTGGAAAGCAAGTCAAGGAAAAAAAGAAGTGTAAATATGAGATCATCATGCCCATAAACCCATATATACAATCCAATCACTCCATGTCTACACCAACAAACAACACATTTGCTTCCAAGTGGCCTTTTGAGTTGATGGATTAGAATATTACTAAAACTCTCATCATTGTTGCCACTACTTGGCTCATCTTCTTCCTCCGTTGACTATTTGAGGGGACATGACTTTGCTTGATGTTGCCTTCATTTTTATTAATTATTAAACCAATTTTTCCAACTACTAAATTTATAAAGTCCGAATTTAAAGTTTATAAGCTATTGTATGTGTTCATATTCTCATATTATGTGATGACAAACACTTGAGTTAATCATTATAAGTTCACGATTATATCTTCAATAAGTGATGCATTAATTTGCAAAAATTCAACACAAAACCAATTTGTTTTTAAAATTAAATACTAATCATTTGGTTGGATCAACTTCCAGATATATTTCTTGTAAATTAATTACACAAAAAATAGAAGCTATCTAAATCGATTATTTAATTTATTGTACGATATTTTTATTATATTTGATTTACGGCGATAGATCTCGTTGTCTCGTGTCAAGCGAGAAAATGGAGGGAAAACAAGCTTAGCTATCTCGCACATCCAGCGACAACCCATCCTCGAGCGTACACATCACATCATGTCATCATACACTAATTGACGGTTCTGATTTCGTACGTATCCACACGCGCGTCCATCCGCGTCGGTGAGCTGGTTTCTAATTATCCTGTAAAGGGAACCGTTGTCAGAGACCGAGAGTACACCAACACTCCGTCCCACGCCAGCGGTGGCCCACGAAACGACGCAGTTTAGCTTCCAATCTTGTTTTATCTCGGCTCCCGCGAAACTAGTTACACGATAAACAGAAGAAATTAAAAAAAGAAAAGGGAAAAGAGAAAAGAAAAGAGAGGAAAAAGGTCGTGTCTTTGTTCTCGCTTGAATCTATGTCTGGTCTCAGAACACACATGGTTTCGACATTTCCAGGTTAATGAAACGAAAATGGCTTAAACAATTCCCAAGAACTCTCTCCTCCGTCTTAAACACACACCCTCTCTAATCGATTCGCCTCGGCGTTTTCTTGCCCCTTTTAGGGTTTCTCCTTTTCTCTCTCCCTCGTCAACATTGTTCTAGGGTTTTGTGACGGTATGGAAGATCATGTTTGAAAGCCAAGTTCGATTTCGGAGCTCGGCTTCAATGGCGTGAAATTTTCAGGAATTTAGCTGCTGGTTGCTGTTCATGAGGCTATTAGCTTCTCGGATTTTCTGAGATATTTCTATTTGTTTGTTTCTCTTGTTCTCTGCAATTTGAGCATCGTGGAGGAGATTTTTGTCCGGTGTTGGTGTTGGGTGGCGATGAAGATCAAAGTGGAATGCGAGATCTTGTCTAGATTATGATGTTTGTGCAGCGGTTGCTTGAATGGAATTAGTGTTGGAGATCAGGCTTCGTTTATGACAAATTAGGCTGTAGAGTGAAAGAATCGTCGTTTCAAAAATGCATTTCGCAAACCTCGATGACTCTCCTATGTTTCGCAAGCAGGTCAGCCCCTTTCCTAGCTTTGGTCTACCAAGTCAGGGAAAAGGAAAGTTCTTGAGCTCTTAAAGCTTTTCACTTCCTGTTTCTTTGGTTGCATCCTCATCTGATTAGTCTCCTGGTTCTCCAACATTTATTAACATTTATTGTAATTCAATATGACTTGTGTGATTGCGATGAAAAAAAAGGGAAATGGATTATTTTTCGGATTTTCAGCACTTTTGTTTCTGATTTAGTAGGAACTTAATGGAGGTTGAAGATTTTAGAAACTTTAGTGAACATAATTATCATTTTACTTCCTCTACATGTTTACTAATTGGCTGAAACGCTCATGTGTATTTTTCTTTTAATTTGCTCTTAAAGCTGAATTTGTCCTCTAAATATTGTTTGTGCTTTAATTTTGTTGGCTATTTATTGACGATATACGATTGAATTCTTAGCAAGATACTATTGATGTTTTGTGACACTATAGATGAAAGTTCTATAAATTGTCCTAATTGATTAAAATCCACCTTTTAATATTGATAAGTTGTGTGTGCAAAAACCCATGAAAATGTACTTTTGTGAAACAAAGAATGTTCTCTATAAAAATGCAACTATGTCACTGAGTATAATTGTGAAGTTGATATTCATGCTCTCTCCATGATTTTTATGAAGATTTTGCTTATGTAAGTTCATTGCTCGAGGAATCTAGCATGACTCATGTATGACATTGACCTTAAAATCTTATAGCCTGGCCCTGTGCTGTCTGGTTGTGTTGTTGGTCACTCAATCAGTGAGAGTGGGTACTTGAATGTTAATAGATTGGGAAAATTTAAGACCTCTACTAGCCATGCAGACCTGAAGTTTTAATTTTTAAGTATTTGTTAGTTGGAAAAATTATAGTTTATCTTTCAACTACAACTAGTTAACATTCTCTTGCGAGAACATCTGGTGGAAAGTCTTAGGTGCTTTGTAGTGGAACACATCATTCCTTCACATATATATGTATCACCAGCCAGCCTCAGAGGGTTCAAGGAAAAGATATTTTTATGCACATGCTCTAAGAATAGAGATGAATTATAACTCAACAAGTTTTTTTTTTTTTTTTGGTTCCTTTCTTTCATCAACCTGGCAAATTGTAAGATTGATGCTTACCATTTATTAAGTTTCAATTTAGGAATGGTTTTTTTCGCTGTTGGTTTCTTCTATTTCCAATTTTAATTTCTTGAAGTTGACATGCCAAACACATCGCACTTGCTTTAATGTATTCACAGTTCAATAGTTTATTAACTTTGAATTGGGTCATTAATGACTTCTATGGTGTGATGCAGATTCAATCCATGGAGGACAGTGCAGAATCATTAAGGGAGAGAAGCCTAAAGTTTTACAAAGGCTCTCGAAAATATACGTATGTCAGCATTTATATGCATTTCCATTCTGCAATCGGAGATTTCCTTCTCTGTTTTTGTTTGGAACCAAAAGTTTCGGAACATGATGTTTTAGCTCATAGCTATTTTTGTCTCCAACGCAAATGTAGTCTCATGATATTGTATTATGGCGCATGCAATATTGTTACTAAAAAAAAACTTCCATTGATTTTTTTTTTCTTGTTTGTCATTAATCTTATTCGTTCTAGATATTGTTTCTTCTGTGGATTTGTTGTGTTCGTTCATGGGTTATGATAATTATTTTTCCTGGTACCTTTATATGCTTAAGAACTTTAGTTGCCTACTTTCGGTACTTGCAGTGAAGGGCTTGGGGAGGGATATGATGGGGATATTGCTTTTGCAAGTGCCCTTGAAACTTTTGGTGGAGGGCATAATGATCCGATTAGCGTGGCTTTTGGAGGTATGTCTGCTTTCATATGCAAAAGGTTATTTCTTCTGCAGAAAAAAACAGGTTTCATTGTGCCACTGGAAATTCTGAAATATAAGTGATCTTTTATATGGTTGTTACCTACTATTAAAAAAAAAGTTGTCCATCCAATTTCAAATGTGTCTTAATTTTTTTTTTCTAGTCTATTGTATCATTATACGAAAACTAATCTTCTTAATGTCAACTACTTCTGGATAATACGATTTACAATGCTTTCTCACTTAAATTGAAACTATGCTTATTTCTTTAGGCCCCGTTATGACCAAATTTACAATTGCATTGAGGGAAATTGGTACATACAAAGAAGTTCTCCGGTCCCAGGTAAAAACGATACTGCTGTTACGCTGTCTGTCAATTGTTTTTTTTTTTCAATCCATTTGTATCCCTTGATTGGCATGGCTAGGTTCAGACATAGAGTTGCACTTTTACATGCTGTCTATTGTTCGCGTGTCATTTTTGCATAGTTTATCTGGCTCTGATCATCTGCTCTCTGTTGAAATTCACCCCATTATTTTTCCAGGTTGAGCACATGCTTAATGATAGACTGCAACAATTTGTCAATAAAGATTTGCTTGACGTGAAGGTACAGTGAACTGCTTTTGTAGCTGCTTGATGCAGTGTAGTGGAAGCTTTGATGTTTAAATGACTACAAGTTTTTGTGTTTCCTTCCCTATCATCAGTCAATTATCTATCATCTATAGCTGTCTCATTTTCTCAAGTGAGCCAGATATTGTTGAGGTGTCCATTTTCCTGAAATAGAACTATATATTTTTTGCCTCCTGTTATTTTTTTCTTAATTCATACATTTTAGATCACTCTTTCGAGAAATCTTGTCTTGATGCAGGAAGCACGGAAGCGTTTTGACAAGGCTAGCTTTATTTATGATCAGGTGTGTCTCGTAGTTCAAACACATTTCGTCTTCTTGGTTGCTCAAGATCATTTTAAAATTCTACTAGTTGCAGTTTTAGCATCATCTGGATGTCGATGCATCTAAGGACAACCTTTTCATGGTTATGTACTCATGCTTTTAAAATGCACTCAATGTATGTCCGAGTTTGAATGAAGATTGGTTGATATGACATATGGTATTAATGCATTACTGGTTGCTTTCATGCTCAGTGAAGTCACAGTTTAATTGAGTGAACTCTTCATCAATTGTATGGGGAAAAGTTATATTATTTTTCTGTCCAATTGCATTGGGAAATAATGAAAACAATCACAGAACCTATTCATGTGTCTGACATGTAAGATGAGGTGAATTTAAGATGCAGAGTGTTATGAAAATGGATCAGGTTCTCCTTTTCCTATCGCATCTTAACATCTCAATAATTAGGCATTTAAGCTCATAGCTTTCTTTTAATGGAAAATTGAATTTCATGCATGCTTACAGTACAATAAAAGCCAAGATAGGTACATATTGGTTGCATACATAATTTGACTGGGGTTATGGTTCATATAGTTAAATCTGATGACGTTAAGGTGTTTGATATTGCATTGCTTTTAATTTGGGATCAAACTCTTTGAATGTTCTGAAGTTTCTTTGATTCAGGCTCGGGAGAAATTTCTGTCGCTGAGGAAAGGCACAAAATCAGGTGTAGCTTCAGTTTTGGAGGAGGTATCATGATTTATCGCCTGAGTGAATACATTTATGCAGTTTCTGACCTATGCAATTGTCATAGTATATTATAAAGTCTTCAGTTTTAAATTCTAATGTTCAGTGATATCACAGGAGCTCCATAATGCAAGGTCTACCTTCGAACAAGCTCGTTTTAATCTAGTAAGTATAATTTGCACTTTCAGTTCTCTTGGGCATTCGTGTTTCTGTGATCAACATGTTTACCATGGTTGGGGTTTCGTTACTGACCACTCTCCATCTAGGTAACTGTTCTTTCAAATGTTGAAGCAAAAAAGAGGTTTGAATTTTTGGAAGCAGTTAGTGGGACTATGGACGCGCATCTTCGTTACTTCAAACAGGTAAGTTGTTCAAATTCCTTTTTTTTGTGTGCTTTATCATTCATACTAATATTTTGAACCTCACTTTGTCTTAGGGGTATGAGTTGTTGCATCAGATGGAGCCTTATATTAATCAGGTTTGTCACTTCATCCCCTTCATTAGAAGCCAATCTATTTATGTATGCATTATTGTATGACAGGGCACATATAGGCTTATATTCGTAAAGAAACTGTGTTTAAGAGATGATGAATACAGGGCCTTTTGTTGTTTTGCAGGTGTTGACTTATGCACAACAATCAAGAGAAAGGTCCAATTATGAGCAGGCAGCTCTTAGTGAGAGGATGCAGCAGTATAAAAGACAGGTCGATAGAGAGAGTAGGGGGGTTTCCAATGGTTCCAATGGATCTCCCAATGGAGATGGTATACAAGCTATTGGTAGAAGCTCACATAAAATGATAGAGGCAGTTATGCAATCCGCAGCAAAGGGAAAGGTACAAGAGAAATTTGGAATACTTTACCCCATATTTTCTTTCAAATTCTTCACCATTCTAATGGGTTTCATTATTCTTGGATCTAAACCTGTGGGCTTGAATTCAGGTGCAAACCATTCGACAAGGCTATCTCTCCAAGCGTTCCTCAAATCTAAGAGGTGACTGGAAAAGAAGGTTTTTTGTTCTTGACAGCCGAGGAATGCTATATTACTATCGCAAACAGTGCAGCACCAAATCGGTAAGTAATTTATCTGGAGCTTAACTGATATGGGAAGTTTGAACTTTTAACAATGCTTAACATCTGATTCTCCCTATATCCTTATATCGATTAAAACAGGGATCTAGTAATCAACTTTCTAGTCAAAGGAATAGTTCTGAACTTGGGTCTGGGCTGCTAGGCCGGTGGCTTTCTTCTCATTATCATGGCGGAGTACACGATGATAAATCTGTTGCTCATCACACAGTGAACCTTCTTACATCGACAATTAAGGTTGATGCTGACCAATCAGATCTGAGGTTTTGCTTCAGAATCATTTCACCAACTAAGAATTACACATTGCAGGTTGTAGCTTCCCCTTGTGGACATATTTGATTGAGTTTGGTGTATAGTTTATGGTTTTGTGATAGATCCTCAATTATGTTTGATTATGTGTTGTCACCACAGGCAGAGAGTGCACTAGATCAAATGGATTGGATTGAGAAGATAACTGGGGTTATTGCTTCATTACTTAGTTCCCAGGCTCCTGAGAGGGTAATTGTCATTAACTTACCCACAACCTTATTGATAATGATTTTGATAGTAACTCTAAATGACTGTAGTCCTTTTATATTTTAGTGTCTCTCTGTTGGTAGTATGGGAGGAAGTCATCATCGGTCTGCTAGTGAGAGTAGTTCGTTTGAAAGTTCTGATTTTGATCCCGCTCCTATGGAAGAATATATGTCAGATAGAAACCTTGGTACTTCACATTATGAACGCTCCTTGAGGGGCTCACAACAGCAGAGGTCCTGTCTGAACAGTGAGAAGCCAATTGATGTGCTACGGAGAGTGTGTGGTAACGATAAATGCGCTGATTGTGGTGCTCCTGAACCTGATTGGGCTTCCTTGAATCTTGGAATCCTCGTTTGTATTGAATGTTCTGGTGTTCACCGGAATCTTGGTGTGCATATATCCAAAGTAAGTACTGCTAAATGCCATATCTATAAAAGTTAGCCTCACTTATACGAGTAGTATTAGCAATTGCTTCATCATTGCCCTCACTGGCATGACTTTGGTTCTTGTCTAATAATCTCTCTTGCAGGTAAGGTCACTTACACTTGATGTCAAAGTATGGGAGCCTTCTGTCATAAATTTGTTTCAGTCTTTGGGCAATACCTTTGCTAACTCAGTCTGGGAGGAACATTTGAGAACAAGAAGTTCCATTCAGGTTGAACTTGTCTCTGAAGGGTAAAGATTCTCAGTTATGGTCGAGATTACTTCTATTTATTCATTAGCATTAAATAAATCACACTTAGCTGGGTGAGTCCTGACATACACTTATATGCCACTTGTGAAGGTTATACAAGTCTGAAACGCCAGACCTGATTTTTCTTAACAAACCCTATCACTCTGATCCTATATCAGTAAAGGAGAAGTTCATTCATGCCAAGGTTTAGTCACTTACTATTACTGTGTTTGATTCAATTTTGGCGGCCCTTTGGTTTAATTGCTTACACATTTGAATTTCAATTTGGTTACAGTATGCTGAAAAGCTATTTGTTCGCAAGCCCAAGAACAATAGTTATCCACAGCCAGTAGCACATCAAATCTGGGAGGCTGTTCGCACAAATGACAAGAAAGCTGTGTACTGGCACATTGTGAACTCTGAAGCAGATGTCAATACCATCTATGAGCAAGCAGTGTCTTGCTCTTCTTTAACTCTTGCCAAAGTAATGTTACTGCAAGAGCAACCAACCCTTGAACTCAACACTAGCTGCTTGAGAGGGGATCAATTGGACAATTCCTCTTCTTCTCCTATGGACTTGTCGAGTACGACCGATGGCCATGTTATGGAGGATCTTGAAGGCTGCACTCTTCTTCACCTTGCCTGTGAAACTGCAGACATTGGCATGCTTGAGCTCCTCCTTCAATATGGTGCTCATATAAATCCTACCAATGCAAGAGGTCAAACTCCTCTCCATCATTGCATTGTCAGAGGAAAAGTTGCATTTGCAAAGTTGCTTCTTGCAAGGTGATTCTCATGACCCTCGCTACATTATGGTATGATTAGGGATAATTGCAAAAAAAATACTCTGAAGTATTCACTTTTTTTTTGTTGCAAATTGTAGCCCTCTGATAATTGCAAAAAAGTATCCTGAAAAGTGCAAATTTTAGCCCTCTGATAATTGCAAAAAATGTATCCTGAACTTCCTTTTCTATTACACTTTTTGTAAATTTGTTTCAAAATGACTTTTATCCTTTAAATTACAAAAATATGAAGTATAAAACAAAAATTCAGAATTTTGACCTCCCGAGTTCTTTTTGGTACCTACAAAGAGGAAGAAAGTTAACAGAGGCCAAAATTCTCGATTTTTTGTTTTTTAATTATTAGTTTTGAAGGGCGAAATCGTCATTTTGAGACATTTACATAGTGCAACAAAAAGGCAAGGTCATGATACCTTTTTTTTTTTGCAATTATCAAAGAGGGCTATGATTGGCAAAAAGTTAATACCTCAAGGTACTTTTTTGCAATCATCCCTTGCGATTATAATTACATACTGATATGTCTGTGATGTGCTACTTTAGGGGAGCGGACCCACATGCTGTATGTGGAGAAGGCAAGACTCCCATTGAGCTCGCATCTGAATCAAACTTTATGGACAATGAGATCCTTGCTCTATTATCACCGGATCCAAATGGAGTATATTCATGAAAACTGTCATATAGTAGTGCTACATCAAGCACGTTGGAGCTGAGAAGTCTACAGCATTACAGAAGAAGAGAACTGGGTTTATGGATTTTTTGCTGACATTATATATTCATCAATTTGAGAGCTTGTTGTTGTCCCTTGAAGTAGAAGATTTTCTTAATTGTTTCAGTGGCTTAGAAGAGTGTTGTAGGTGTAAATTATGATGCAGGGTCTGTAATGTAATGTGTTCTTATATATTTGCTTCCTTTTTCTGGTGGAGCTGTGAGAATTTTGTTTAGGCCATTTTGTGTATGTTGTACATTGGCTTCTTATAGTGAAGCTTCTTTGTGACTGTAAATCTTTGGTGTATGCAGAACATATATTGAAAAATGACTTTTTGTTTTGTTCATGCTCCTATAGTTGTTAATTTCGTCAACCTGCAATTTTGTTTCTAGACAATGTATGATTTCTTACAAGAACATGTGAAAACATTACCAATTCATTTTTAATATGGAAACTAGTAAGTTAATCAAATGTGAATTACTTTTTTTAATTGAATCCCTTTTTTATGACGCAGGATCTGTAATGGAAGGACGCTGAGGAAAAAAACAATACAAAAGAGCCGTTGAAAGAGCAGTTATGCAACGGCATTGTGTCCAGGTAGCGGCGTCCGATGAGGAGCTGGTTCCTCGATGCTTGTGCCGGCGTCTCCTTAGCGGTGCCAACTCTGCTCGAAGGAGGCGGCAATCGAGTACTCGGAGTTTCGCTTTGTGGGTGCTGTACAAATTGGAGCTTTTTGGTGGGTTTTGTACTGGGAATGTTTTGCTCCACTTTTCCATTTAGTTGCTGTTTTGTTCTTCTCATAGTGAAGAACTTTGCTTTTGCTCTTCATTTTGTGCTTTTCCCAGACAACTGTGCAATGCCAAGAGAGAATGGTTAAGCACATCTCCTCTCCTGAGCCTTATGTGGCAATACTCGACCAACTCTAAAACAATAAGTACTCTCAAACTTGCAGTAAACAAGCTAGCTTTATTGTGGCAGTCTCAACAATCTGGTATGACCATGGTGGCGATCAACAATGTCTGCTCCCTAATGTTAACACAACCCAGTTCAGCATCGCTCTACTAAACTTGGAATTGACGGAATAATACACAGTTAATAGAGCAAAATGTGTATAATATTTGGTAGCATCAGAGAGCAAAATCTTAAAAGCAAAAACCAACTCTGAAGAATGAATAAGTATTTATAGATAAATTCGAGTAAGGGTAAAAACGAAAAACCAGCAATTCAAAGGTGGATAAAACACGTTGGCACCAAATCTGGAACCATTCCACGCAATCAAGACCAAATCACAATATTACTCCTCAGATACGTTTTGACCAAATCGTAACCGAAATTGAAATATTCAAACTCATTTGGCAACGAACTAAAAGCGAGTTAAAGTCTGAAAATAAAACGAATTTGGCCCAAGAAGGCTAGTCACCTCGCCCCGCAGCCGCTCCACCAAGACAAACA